>JBBPTN010000015.1:0-188363 GCA_038094075.1 Xerocomus spinulosus | reverse complement strand
ACCAATGGAGTGATGCATGAGTCCTCAGCTGGTGGATGGAGCACAGCTTAATGTTGCTATTGTTGTGTTGCATCAGTCGCCTTCGAGGATTATGGTTATTCATGCATTAGTCCGCCAGGGACTGGTGTCAGGGCCCGTCGTATCAATCTACGAGTTCCCAAACTTCTCCCTGGCCCTTTTCCACTGGCACAACATACTCCCATATTTCGCCATTTACCTGTTTCTCCGCACGGGTAATAAGTCTGTCTTTGAGATCATTGAAAATCAAGTCGGTTTCGCCTTGATACCCGTTTGTTGCCTTCAGGTTCCCTGCATCGTTGATATGAACAGTATGGTTCTTCGGGGCTACGATCAATATCCTGTCCCTTGCAATCATAACCAAGCCGTCTGGTGTCACCAAATCGTTGGCCGGGTTGTGAACTCGAATGCAAAATTTGGTACGATACTCGCTGGATACATGGATGGCGCCACAGTTTGTGTCTCCACAGACCAGACATGGCCCATCGACGCGGAGATACCAGTGGCTCCAGGGATCAGCTTTGGGCCGGATGAAGTACCTGTCAGATTGAAGATCGCGACATCGAATGGATCCTTGTGCTGAAAAGCTTACCATTTACCACCGATGTGGTCTGTGAACGTGACAGGAGAAAGGTCGATTGCATTCGTTCCATTGTTACGGAAGACCGTTGTAATGAGGACTTTTCGGTGAAATTTTTTGGCATCAGGCAATTCGGCACGAGAGAAGAAGTTGACGACGTTGTTGCTCGTAGCCTTGTTCTGGGTGTATAACTGGGGAGAAATCCGTCTGACGTCTGCAGCGTAGGGGCTAGGAGGTGTCGATATCATCCTCCACCACTCGTCAGCGGCCTCACGGTTGACAAAGGTGATGAAGTATCTGTAATCATCTGCTTGGTCCTGTCTCCACCCTAGCATGTTAGTGGCGAGTCTGATCAGCGATGAGCTGAAAGTGACTGACATCTTTGAGGTGAGCGCAAAATAATCCCATGGTGCAGATCGGAAGAGCTGGTAAACTGTTTCACTGAGTCGTACTGATTCGATGTTCTGCGATAGGACTAGTACGAAAGATTAAGCTGATCAACGCCGCCTTGTATGTGTGCCACGCTACCCACACTGGAATTCAGTCACTTTCAAGGCAGCGCCCCAGCTTGTAATGTACATCCATGTCAAACCGAACCCAACCTGTCAATTGACAAGCTCCCAGATCTCACCAGAACCTTTCTCTACCGATTCAACATACTCCCAGATTTCACCATTTGTCTGCTTTTCTGCACGCGCAATGAACCTATTCTTGAGGTCATCAAAAACAAGGTCCGTGTCACCTTGATAGCCTGACGTCCCTTTCAGATCTCCTCCATCGTCAACATGAAGAGTATAGCCCCTGCGGGTTGTGATGGATATCTCATCTCTCCCAATCATAACAAAACTCGGTGATTCCTCTTCCGGGTCGTGAACCCGTACGCAAAATTTGGTGCGATACTCGCTCGACACATGGACAGCGTCACAGGTACTGTCTCCACAGACGAGACATTCGCCGCTAATGCGCAGATACCAGTGACTCCAGGGATCGGCTTTGGACCATATGAAATACCTGTCGGAGAGGGTAACGCCAATGAACTCCACACAGATTATCATGCTGTGAAGCTCACCATCTACTACTGATGTGGTCTGTGAATGCGACTGGAAGAAGAGGGTTTGAATAATTTGTACAAAAGTACATCCTTCGACGGAATTCTCCAACGTTAGGCAGGTTAGCATGGGAGAAGAAATGGGCGACGTTGTTGTAACGCCCGCCGTACTGGGTGTAAAACTGGGGGGAGTTTCGTCTGATCTTTGTAGCGTAAGGGCTAGAAGGAGCAGATATAATCCGCCACCACTCATCAGCCGCCTCGCGGTCATTGAAGGCGATGAGACAATGTTGGTGGTCATTACTGTCCTGTTTTACTAGGTTAGTGATGACATTATTTGGCAGTTCGACGTCTACTGACATCTTCCAGGAATGCGTAGAACAGTCCCGGCATACTAGCTGGTGCCGATTGGGAGGGCTAGCGATCGATGACAAGGACCCTCCCAGCCCATTATATTGCCAACCAAGTCAAAGTTCCGCGAGAAGACTGATTGCCTGGAAAACCGGATAACCACGACGCCACGTGTGACTAGTTTGAACGAGGACGGCTGTCCGCCTCTCCGTGATGGTGCTCCTGGTCCCTGCCACAAAGCAGCCGCCGTTCCTAGTGCAGTCTCCTTTTGGCAGAAGCACCCTAATAAGCTATTGTGTATATGAAGTCATGCATGCCGGGTCCTAATCAGTTAGTACCCCCAACTTTTCGCATTCATCATGGGTCTATTCTACGCCTACCTCAAATACGTTGGTACTCCCACGCCAGTCAGGGTCAATTCTAACTTTGAATGAATAGCATTCTGATCGCGAATATGGATACCTCATCGCCTTCGCCAACCGTGAAGTGGCAGACGAGTGGTGGCGATCGATATCCACCTTGCCTAGCCCCTACTATGAAGTCGTCGAACGAACTTCCCCCCAGCTTTATGTCCAAAACCAACACAATGATACCCAAAACGTCCTTTGGGCTTCCGACACCGATTTACCTAGCGCCCAACATTTCTCCAAGAGAATGTATGTTACTGCACATGGTTATGGCTATGAAAGAAGATCTGTGATCACCATTCCTCCGGTCACAATCACAGATCATGTCAGTGGTAAATGGTGAGTTCCACAGTTTGATGATATGTTCATTGTCAGAAGAAACACCATTCCGACAGGTATTTAATACGATCCAATGCTGATCCGTCCAGTCACTGGTACTTACGCATCCACGGAGCATGTCTCGTTTGCGGAGACACGGGTTGCGACGCAATCCATGTGTCGAGCGAATACCGCACGAAATTTTGTGTTCGAGTTCGTGGCCCACACGACTCTCAGGAACCAAAGGATTTCATTATGATTGGGAAGGACGAGATACTCATCACGGCTCGCAAGGACTACACCCTCCATATCGATGACGCAGGGAACCTAAAGGCAACAAAGGGATACCAAGGCGAGACAGACCTACTCTTTGATGATCTCAAGAATAGGTTCATTATCCGTTCAGAGAAAAAGGTTAACGGGGAAGTCTGGGAGTACGTTGAACCAGTAGAGAAAGGTTCGGGAGAGGTTTGGGAACTGGCTGATTGAGATGCGGTTCATAGTCTCCACTGTGATTTCCTTGAAAGAGCCCAACACAGAAAGCCAGGATCGATTGTTTGCGCTACAAATATGCACCTGTTTTAGGAATTTCGCGGCGAATCCTAGTCTTCATAGCAGACCTGGAGCGTGTGCCATGTCACATACGCTTTGATGGAAAGTACGTTGGGCCGTCTACTAGGAGTATGTCCAAACTGATGCTATGTTCAGAATGTGCCAGTACTCACACGTAGTTCGTTTCAGACAATGAAATCTTCCAGGGGGAAATTATACGTCATGATTAACTTTTCAAGGGATGCGAAAAGCTATTAATGATATCATGCTTCGTGACAGACACATTATAAACGACGTACAGCAGTGTGGCAGTACTGGGTGTTCCCAACCTCATCGCATCGACGAACTGGGGAATTTATCCAACGTGTTCTTTTTTCTTGACGACAACTGCGACTAATGGTCCCTTGGTCCGGTGATACATAGGCTGTAGGACGTGTCTGACAGCGTCAACGTTGACGGACGTAGAGTTTGAAGGAATTGAGCATAAAACCAGCAGGCGCGAGCGACGATGTTGGAGTGGCCTCAGTACTAGAGGATAGAGCCGGGCTAAACTCTCCTTCCAAATAGTCACACGCAGGTTAACACTTGAACCTCTCGTTCTTGCACACACTATCCATCGCCCTGCCGCCAAATGTGGGAAGCTGTATGGAGATGTGATGGACTGGAGCCACTCAAGACCAAGAACTGGTGATTATGAGGTGACAACACCTATCCATTGACCTTGGTCACTCTAGGTCGATTAAAAAGCTTCAAAGTAACGAAGAAGCGAAGATGCATACTCGTCCTTCTACCTGTGTCATTGGTCGATTCTAGTTCCTCAGGTAGTTTCCGGTCGGTAAGGTATCAACGACCACCACCCACCGCACGGATGTCCTCCTCAAAGTGAATGCCGTTGAACGGAAGAACGGTTGTCGTCCTTGGCCTCGGCGCAGTACGGAATCTCAGGAAAGCCGTACACCACGCTTGTCCAAGACTTCAGGAACGCTCACCAAACTCAGCGACGAAGAAGGACAGAGCGATTTCTACCGATACCTTATCACGCGAACGGCGAGAAGTGCCGGAGTTTATCTGGGCAGTGGAAGGCAGCGCCCTAACACGTAACGTACATCCATGTCAAACTAAACTCAATCCGTCAATCGACAAGCTCCCAAATCTCGCCAGAACCTTTCTCTACCGATTCCACATACTCCCAGATTTCACCATTTGTCTGCTTTACTGCACGCGCAATGAACCTGTTCCTGAGATCATCAAAAACAAGGTTCGTGTCACCTTGATAGCCTGACGTCCCTTTCAGATCTCCTCCATCGTCGGTATGAAGAGTATAGCCCCTGCGGGTTGTGATGGATATCTCATCTCTTCCAATCATAACAAAGTTCGGTGAATCCCCTTCCAGGTCATGGACCCGTACGCAGAACTTGGTGCGATACTCGCTCGACACATGGACGGCGTCACAGGTATTGTCCCCACAGACGAGACATTCGCCGCTAATGCGCAGGTACCAGTGACTCCAGGGATCGGCTTTGGACCGTATGAAATACCTGTCGGAGGGGTAATTCCAATGAACATCCCGCAGATTACCATGCTGTGGAGCTCACCATTTACCACTGATGTGGTCTGTGAACGCGACTGGAGAGATAGTGACTAAAAGATTGCTACAGAACAAGAAGTACATCTTTCGGTGGAACTCTCCAGCTCCAGGCAATCCGGCATGGGAGAAGAATGAAGCGACATTGTTGGAATATGCGTCATTCTGGGTATAAAACTGGGGGGAATTTCGCCAGATCTTTGTAGCGTAGGGGCTAGAAGGAGCGGATATCATCCGCCACCACTCATCAGCTGCCTCGCGGTCAATGAAGGCGATGAGATTATGATAATTGTAACGACCCTCCTGTTCGATATCGGGTTCTAGGTTAGTGAAGGCGTCGGCTGGCAGATTGATGGTTACTGACGTCGTGCAGGTAGGCGTAGAACAGTCCCATCGTTGATTAGCAGAGCTAGCAATTACCGACAAGGATCCTCCCTGTCTCCCATTATATGTGATGTATCCATCATATTGATGTCCATCTATGTGTTATTCGGAGGGGCTGCCACTGGTGCGTCAGAGTACTTTGCCTGTGATATTGCTGAACGGTGTTTATCTGTCCTGGTAGCTGTTTGATGAGGATACATGTATCGATGCAGAAACTTTTTGTCATTGTTCATCAGCATCGTCTTTCGCGAGTGTCAGAACGGACCCTATCAAGAAGCAATCAACCGACAAGCAATCACCCTAAATAAGCCTGTTGGGCGATGGTCAGGGATAGCACCAGCCCCTTGGCGAGAGCTTTTGTAGACTTCAAATCACCCGCCGACTCCGCCTCGGCCCCTAACACTTTCTGGTTCCAGCCTGTACTGTCAGCCCAGCAACCCATTCATGTAGGTTCGTACCCACACTTACCCACATTCTTTCCTAGGAACGTTATGCCAACAGTGTTTAATAATCCAGAGTAAGCGTTGAAGTGGGTATCATCCGTTACCGTCCATCGGCCATCTCACGGTTGACAAAAGTGATGAGGAAGCTGCAGCGCTCCTTATTTGTGGACTACTGGTTGGTTACCGTGCCTTATGTTAGTGGGGTTTCGATGATAACTCTGACCATTGTCTTATCAAATAGGCTGAGAGAGCTCCTGGAGGCAGCTGACGAGAACCTTGGAGAGCACTTGAGATTTTTATCACGTTGTAGTGTCAGTCCTGGACGTGGAAAGTCGTGCACGAATGAGGTTGGCCAGGTCAAGCTAACTCCGACCAATCCAGGCTCAAGTGCTCACAATTGACGATGATCGCGGTACGAACGGTCTTCAGGCTATCTAGGTGAAAGATGCGGGTCAGGTTACCTAATGGTGTGGTGATACATAGCCGACAGGTATCCCATCGATTGTTGCCCTCGTCATGCTGGCAATGCTCAGCTGAATAGGTTGACATTCTAAGTTGGTCGCCTGGGCAGAGAGCACTACGTATAATCGGTCATGCTCAACCTCCTGGATTCGTTTAAACAAGCATCATGACAATTCCGTGACAAGCGTGTTTCCTCAATCAACCAGTTCCCAACCCTCGCCCAATCCTTTCTCTACCGGCACAACATACTCCCAGATCTCACCATTCACCTGCTTCTTCGCGCGCGTAATGAACCTATTCTTGAGATCGTTGAAGACTAGGTCTGTGCCACCCTGATATCCTTTGGTTGCCTTTACCCTCCCCGCATCATCGATATGCAATCTGTGGTCCATCGGAGCCGCGATCGACACCTCGTCCTTTCCGATCATAACAAAGTTCTCTGGCACCTGAAAGTCATCGGGCAGGTTGCGAACGCGGACGCAAAATTTGGTGCGATACTCGCTCGACACATGGATGGCATCACAGTTTTCGTCTCCACAGACCAGACATGCACCATCGGTGCGGAAGTACCAGTGACTCGATGGATCAGCTTTGGATCGTATAAAGTACCTGTTGGGATTTCGTCAACCGCCAGGCACATCGTCGTGGAACGGAACTCACCATCCACCACTGATGTGGTCTGTGATGTCAATCGGTGGAATTGCAGTTGGATTGTCTTTGTCTACAGCGCTAATATATGCAAAGAACATCTTGTCGATGAACGGCCAAGAGTCAGGCACCTTTTTGGAGAAGATTCCATCGGGAATGGTGATCTTGGATCTGTCGTAGGTATAAAACTGGGGGGAGACCCGTTTGATGCTTGCGGCGTGGCGGCCAGGGGATGTGGACATGACCCGCCACCACTCATCAGCCGTCTCGCGGTTGACAAAGGTGACAACATGTCGGTAATACATGCAAGTCTCGGCCTGTTTTGTTATGAAGCCATGGGTTAGCACCAACTTTATCTCGCGAATTGACAGTCACTGACTTCTTTCAGGTAGGCATAGAACAATCCCATGGCAGGATCGAGGAGCTGGTGATCCTTGAGAATTTGACGAGTCGTCGGGATCCCGTTTTATACGTCCCATTGAATTAACTTCCATCCATTGTTTTGGTTGCTTGGATATACAAGGGGGACACAAATGGCATTTAAACCTGTCATGTATGGGGTCTGCCTGCTCTATTGTCAGGTGTCAGTACAAGGTCACCATCAAAACAACGCTTAGCTGTGTACACCTGTCCTGGATGGGGTCTACAATGTCGCTATATGAACAATGCTTAGCTGGCTTTACCTGATGCGCCCTTTCTCCACCACTATTCGGAGTAGTAACTTTGAGCTTATCAGAACAAGGGCTATTGTACAATCGGTGGGGAAACAAACCCTAATCGAACCGATATGTCATAGTCTCCGAGGGAGATTATTACAAGGAAGGCGGAACGAGAACAATGCAGGAAAAAAAAAGATCGCGGACAATAACAAGTGGTGCTTGGTAAATTAGGCGCTTGTTAACCTATTTTACAGTGCAAGCTTACACTGAGGCCTTTGGAACGACCTTTGAAGTGGGGTGGTGTACCACCCTTGTCGTAGGGGTAACGGTGGCACAATGCTGGCTGCCTCATCCTCGTGGTCGTCGCAGGGGAGGCAGGTTTCACGCGAATAGCAATAGCATGGACCTGAACGATACCGAAAGCGAATCAACGAGCCCGACATCCTCACTGCTCCGTCAACATGTTTTTCAACGTTGGCCTCAGCGATTTTGGCGCAAATCCGCTTTTCTTTTCGGGATGACAGGCTCTATGCGCGGATTTGAAGGCCAAGATGTGCCCGCATCTTCTTGTTGCTTCTGCATGAGTTTGATGAGTTGCATCTTGAGTGCCTTTTCTTGCATTAGCGGAGGTGGGCGAATCCGGGCAGGGTTAAGACACGACTTGGGAACAACCCGGGCAAGGAGAGGCGGCATCGAGGTGGTGTAACTCAATAGAAAGAGGTGCCGTCACGCGTGATAACACATGTCACGCCGCGTCACATTCATATTCCTCTAGAGTCACACTTGGTAAAGGACATCATGAAGCATAGTGCTCGGACCGGTAAGTAGCGCTGCAGTTAGCCTAAAAGCTTCGGTAATGGGTGTGTTGGTCTCCTGGTGCACTAATACCAAAAGTGCATTATAAACCAGATCAATTGTGTGCCACCCACTGCTAGTGCAGAGTGGACGCACTGAGGTTGAAAGAGATGATCTTCCCCTGTAGAGAAAGAACAGATAATGATCGATATCTTGACCCACTCACACCAAGCTGAATATGTATGTCCATCGAAGTGTCCGTGCTTTGAAGGCTGGGCGGGCGTGTGTCAGGTTATCCATACGCGTAGTAATACACGGTCCCCATCGATTGTTGCACTCGTCATACTGGCGATCCTCAGCTGAACCAGCTGACGTCCTGGGTTGGTTGGTTGGGCAGGGAGAGTACTACACATAATTGATCATGCCTGACTTTTTGGATTCGTTTACTGTAGACAAATACCATGACAATTCCGTGGCCATTTGTTTCCTCAATCAACCAGTTCCCAAGCCTCGCCCAATCCTTTCTCAACCGGTACAACGTACTCCCAGATCTCGCCATTCACCTGCTTCTTCGCGCGCGTAATGAACCTGTTCTTGAGATCGTTGAAAACTAGGTCTGTGCCACCCTGATATCCTTTGGTTGCCTTTATCCTCCCCGCATCATCGATATGCAATGTGTGGTCCATCGAAGCCGCGATCGACACCTCGTCCTTTCCGATCATAACGAAGTTCTCTGGCACCTGAAAGTTATCGGGCAGGTTGCGAACACGGACACAAAATTTGGTGCGATATTCGCTCGACACATGAATAGAATCGCAGTCTTCGTCTCCACAGACCAGACATGCACCATCGGTGCGGAAGTACCAGTGACTGCACGGGTCAGCTTTGGATCGTATAAAGTACCTATTGGGATCTCATCAAATACCGGGAAAATCATCGTGTTGTGAAACTCACCATCCACCACTGATGTGGTCTGTGATTTCAATCGGTGGAATTGCAGTTGGTTGTTCTTCCTTCGCATTGTGGACGTATGTAATGAACATCTTGTCGATGAATGGCCTGGCGCCAGGTAGTTTGTCTTTGGAGAAAATGTCAGCGGGAATGGTGATCTTGGATCTGTCGTAGGTATAAAACTGGGGGGAAACCCGTTTGATGCTTGCGGCATGGCGGCCGGGAGAAGTGGACACGACCCGCCACCACTCATCAGCTATCTCGCGGTTGACAAAGGTAACAAGATATCGCCAATACGTGTGAGCCTGGGCCTGTGTGTTATGAAGCCATGGGTAAGTACTCTATCCGGCGGATGGACAGTCACCGACTTCTTTGATGTAGGCGTAGAATATTCCCATGGCGGATTCGAGGTCTTGATGATCGCTGAAAACCTGAAGAGTGGGGATCCTATTTTATACGTCTCACTGAATTGCTCCGTCCGTCAATCCGGTTGCATGGGAGTATGAAAGGACGGCATGAACGGCGTTATCAAAAAGTATTCTTCTGGTCGGGTGGCAAGATCCTATGCGCACGCATATACCCTAAACGATCCTGTCAGGTGCAGAAGCTCGCCCATGACGGATAGGGTCTCTTTCCCTTCTGTGGGGTGCCAGTACCACGTCGCTGTCAAAATAACGCATAGATGGCAATACTTGATGACCACCCTTTACTCCACTCCTGTGCGAAACAGTAGCTTTGAGCTTACCAGAATAAGCACCCCGATCGTACGACTTTTCTGAACAGCGTATGGCAGTAAATCCAAATGTCATGACTCCTGATGCCGCAATGAGAACATGGGGCGGAGAGGGAAGATTGCAGACGACTCCAAGAGCACCTCGTCAACTATAGTGCGCTACCCAATCATGTCAACACAGGCCCACCAGCAGACGCACTGAGATCGAAAGAGATGATTTTCCCCTGCAAAGAATAGAATCGATATCATGACTCATACCAAACCGAGCAGTACGTTCCATCGACCGTGTTCACGTTTTGAAGGATGGCCATGGATCCATTGGAGGCTCGTGTGCATGCCTTGCTGTAGAGAGTAGTCTGCGTAAATGGTTTGACCACGATCGACACGTGATCGACCCTTGGATGTTTCTCGTCCGGGCTTCGGAACGGCCGATGAAGGCCTCACCACAACCACGACCGTGCAATCCTGCCGTACGCCTGCCCACGTTTCCCTCAGTAGTCACGGTACGTATTCATGAGTGGATACCATGGACGCCACGCAAGAACAGGCAGTGACATAAAACGATTGCCTCCGAGAATGCGCTTGTACTCAGAGGATCGAGGACGTTCCCTGTGGCCTAGGTCAGGGCTTTCCCTGGTCACACATGAATTTGTACGTCCATGGGTGCTGGCGTTGCACCGGAAGTGTGATGCCACTCACGACCAGGCATGCAGGGCCAATGTTTCTAGTACGAGCCACAGGACGTGGGCGACGCGTTCGCGATAAACCTGGCACTGTATGATGCATCCCAGGGAACACAGCGCCAAGCTGTATTCGCCTCGGTCACCTTTTGACCATGCACGCTTTGACACGGTGCGTCCTACCTGACCTCTTCATGACGGACCTAGTGACAGAACGTACGTCACGCCCTTCACCTCACAACACACCTTGATGCTCCCTGAGCATCAGGACGCCACGGCGGAAGAGACACTGTCGAGGGCACGGCCGCCGAGGACTGCGCCGCAGAGGTGTATTAACCGTCCCTCTGCTTTTTCTCGCTATCGTCTTGTGTGTCTGGGATGCATGACGCCTCACACGGCAGAAATCTGCATCTGTGCATCGACAGACATGCCTCGCTTCTTGGTATGTCTCCGGCCATGGCGACTCCCACTTTGACCAGGTCACACGACACCCTTGACCCCTCAAGTAAGGCCAGACTACAACGACAACAATTCACTGAAACACCCAGACCATCGTCTGACTCGAGCCACACCCGTGCGCATGTTTGTGTGTAGACCATCGAGTCTCCACATACTCACCCGAGGTAAGCAAGCAACGGTAAGAGCCCACATTCTCCGGTGCATAAAAAGACGTGTATAAACGACTATAATGTATTAGAAAACCGCAACGCCATCCCATCATCCCAAGAACAAGGGGACAGACGCATCTACACTATCAAGAGACAAGGAGAGATAGATATTATGTACGAAACCGGGTCGAACAAATGCGAGAATATAAAAAAGAGGTATGCTAAATGGGGCGTAAAACGAAGGAATCGGGATCGCATGAGAGAGCACAAAAATGTCAGGCGCGAAATCAAAAAAAAAACGAAGCTAGACTAGAGAAAAACACAAAGTAATAAATGACGACCAAACGACAAGGACAAGCCTATCACGAGAGCATAGTTTTCTTTTTTTTAAAAAAGGGAAAACATAGATAGTAGCCAAGCAACGACATGTGTGTGAATTCGAGATGGAAAGGGCCGCTCAGCATAATGTTAATGTCCCGTTGGTAGCCACAATGCAAAAAAGAGACCAACCAACGTGCCGAAGAGGGCAACGGCAATGCGAGTGGTGCTTGAGGGGCATAAAACAAGTGAGCGATAGCAAAAAAAAAACGAAAGCGATGCCATATTTTGGAGGTGGTATATCGTCGCGTCCTCTATTCCCGCGGCGGGGCGGACTCGACAGGCCAGATCGTTTCACGGCTTCGTTCCCGCTCGCCTGGGCGGGCAACGGGAATAGGGGAGGGCGCCGAGGTCAATCCGGGGGCAGGTTGCTGAGGGGGCTGCTCGTGAGACGGAGGTTGTTGCGGTGCGGGTTGAGGCAACGTCTGGGCCTGGTGTTGGGGCTGTGCTTGTGGCTGAGACGGCTGTGGGGAGGGTTGCGGTGCACCCATCATCTCGTCGATTCCGCGCTTGACGCCAGCAATCATCTTATCCGTCTTCTCAAGCAGCTCCTCGAGTCGACCACGTTGCACATGGAGTTCCATGTAGTGTTGACGCAACTCGTTCACTGTAGGAACAACCGCCAATACGCCATTCAAAGCATCATGGGGAGGAGGCGAGTGCGTATGTCCAAGGCCATAATACCCATGACCCACACCATGTGGTGGAGGCAGCACGTAGCCGACGCCCGCCGCAGCTAGTCCAGGGTTCAGTGGAGAGTGCGTTCTGCTGGGTGCATTAGAACCGGACCGCATATAGCTGGACTGTGCACCGCTAAAATCACGGGCACCAAGGAGACCAGGTGGACCGTACCCATATCGTTCCCCCAACGCAGCGTTCAACGGGGGCAAGTCGAGACCAGCGTGAGGTGATCCGATAAATGCTCCATGACCAGAGGGAACACGCCCAAGATGGTGTGCAAAACGATCCAGCTCGGGACCCGGTTGCATGACGCGGGGGAGCGAGTGACTGCGATCTCCGAGTGCTTCCACAATTTGATGATGCATACTCATTGCACCTTCAGCCCATAAAGAACTGTGAGAGTCCCGAGAGGCTTTCCGTGCAGATGCACGCTCACCCTTGCCCCTTGCTCGCCCACCACTTTCCTGTGGGGACTCGTCATCAGGGTCACCCATATCCTCGTCTTCGTCCTTATCCCGGGCACGGCCTTTCTCACGATCACTTTTGCCCCTTCGAGCCCGTTTTCGCCGAGGTTGTGGTTCTTCTGCCTCGTTATCACTCTCTTCCCCGCCCGTGTTCGCGTGTTGGCTACCACCTGATTGGCCGATTCCAACGAGTGCTTCTGCCGCTTGATGATCTGTGATGCGGGCCGAGGACATGCCACCTGCAGCGGGAACACGTTTCCGTCGCTTGATCACGGTCTTCTTCATCGAATTGGGGCGATGCGTTCCATGAAGCTTGAAATAGAGACCTATTGATGGAAAAGCAGTCAGCCAAGCATGCACGGCATCATGACCACATAGAAATGGAAAATCAGGGAGCGAACGAGAACACCAAGTAACCCAATCCAGCCATGAAAGGAAAGAGTGTTCCCATCAACGAGCAAGATAAGATAACGAAGAGGCCAGGAAAAAGATGAAGCGATATCAGACGCTCTACGACTTGACGAGAAAAGGCATGCACGCATCCCAGATGGGATCAACGTGTAGCATGTCGTTCGTTTTACGAAAACAACCAACGTTCAGATAATAATGACGACTGCAAGGAACCACGCCCCAGCCAGATCAGACATGAAACGAGAAACGCACCGCATGCATTGCAGATGTTGTTACCCACATCATCCCTCCTCCAGAGCGGGGTAGTGCTGGTGCCACAGTTTGCGCAGCTCAATGCGCCAACTGCTGACTTGGCCTTCTTCACGGGCGGGGGACTATCGGCCTCGACGCCAGGCGAGGGCACATCGGGAGCGGGGGAAGCTGGTTGTGCGGCGGGCGGCGCAGCCTCGTCCTTTGTTGCGGGTTCAGCATCGGCCCTTCCGGTCACTGAAACAGAATTGTTTAGTGTTGGGCAGCCAGCGCATGCGCTGGATCCTCCAGTGCCATCGCAGCGTCCATCCCCGGGGCACGTGCCACCAGCAGCACTGGTGTGCGCACCTGTGGCAGAAGCGGGCTTCGTGGATGAGGTGGGCTTGGGCGGGGGTTTTTGCTGGTTGCCCTCCGTCTGTGGAGACGATGAGGGTACATCCGTAGTTTTCGAGTGTTGATTTAGGGAAGATGACGCTGTGGGGGGTGCAGATGCGTGATTCGGATTTGACATGTCGGAATCGCCGCCACCGTTTGGGAGCTGAGAGGCGTGTTTGGAAGAGGTAACGGTAGGCGTTGGAGTACGAGCCAGGGAGGTGGGACGAGCCACCTTGCGAGATTTGAGGTAGAGACCTAATGCCGATAAACAACGAAAAACGGCAAGCAAAGTGCCCACGAGTTGCCCACATTTCAATCAGCACACACTGCTACTGCACTGACAAGACGGTAGGGTAGGACAAGAGCGTAGGAAAAAAAGAATCTGGGCCAATCACGATCATGTCCGACACGACATGCCGAGAACACGCGGTGGAGATGTAGCCGCAACGCAGCATGATGATATGCATCGACCGGCTAGCATGAAGCGTGGGCGCCCGCGACCCAACCGTGCCACGCGTTGACACGTGACGGGAGAGTAGGAAATGAAAGTAGATGAGATGAAAACAGATCGAGAGTACTCACCGCAAGCATTGCAGATGGTCTTGCCCTGGGCGTCGCGTCTCCAAAGAGGCGTGTCCACCGTCCCGCAATTGGTACAGCCTGTTCGTTGCTGTTGTGGAGCCTGCTGTGGTTTTTGTGGAGGTTGAGCGGGCTGAGTCTGCGAGACAGTGTCGACACGCTCAGAGGCCTGCGTGGGCGGATGCTCCGAGGGTTGCTTTGACGGCTGCTTCTCTGCGACGGGGCTAATGGCAGGCTGGTCGTCGGCAGGCGGCTGTGGACGATCCTTTTGCTGGCTGAGGAGCTGCTCATAGGATGCAAACTCGCCCGAGGCGATGCGCTGGTGGAGGGCATGAGCGGCATCTGCAAGGACGGGCGAGGTGGGAGCATGTTGGTCGGAAGCTGTGCTGGAGAACTGTTGTTGTATCCGGGAGAGATGGTGGATGTTTATAGCGGGGGGTTCCATTACGACGGGCGACATTTTTGAGAAGGATTATCTAGGGCTACGATTAAAAAGAAATTTTGAGTAGGAGGCTGTGGATTGGGACGCGTGTGAGCAGGCGAGGATGATCGAGGATGAGGTAGATACCTAGCACGGTAGGGAAGAAGAAGGGAGATGTCGAGTGCGACGAGGGGAGGAGGACCAGAGACGGGGAAGAGGGGATGGTTGAGGAGGAGGAGAGAGAGAGAGAAGTGAGCACGGAGAGTTTATGATTTGTGGTCGACGGGAACCGATAAACTAATAGATAACCACACCAAAACTAAATCCGGCCAATCAGATTACTAGAATTTCTGACAGATAATTTGCAGACATCTCCGTTCTGGGCTTATCATTTATCATTCTTTAGCTAAAATTCAGGACAAAAATGCAGATAGACGTCTCCCTCGAGTGGGTCTCGATGTTAAATCTGGTGAAATTTTATCGCTAAATGGGCGCTACACTCGGAAATCAGCGTTTTTATTACATAACTGGGCGTACATCACTATTTTCATTTGTTTGTTTTGTGGCGTCATGTCCTCACAAGGGTCAATCTTATCTCCCACCGGCTGCAACCAGTTTCACAGGCGGCCTCGTCAAGGTTTTAGAGCTGGTATCTGTGTGTGACAGAGCAATGGCACGATCTATGGTTCCTCGACCGAGACGACGCCCATCACATCATCTCCTTACGGCCCAGGCTATACGTGATGATGGAGATTCCTCCCAGCCAACATGGAACATGTCGCGTTCTTCGGGACCCTCTACGGCCGTCTCATCCCGCGGCACCTCCGTCGTCGGCCCGCCCGTTTTCGGCGCTGTCCGCAATGTATACGCTTATGTACGCTTGAGATACGTGTCTGCGTGTGATTTGCTGGGCGATAAGATAAGTTAGATAAGACAAGGCGACATGTGCCCGCCTTTTTGTTTTCCTTTTTTGTCGCTTGTTTTTTTTCTTCCGTCGCTTCTGGCCAGACCCTGTCAGCGATCGATTGCCATCCCGCCACGATCGGGTAATGCCACTTATCGATGCCTCCGCTCGCTTCCGGGGAAAAGAAAAATGGAAATAGAAAAAAGAAAAGGAAAAAAAAAAAGAGGGTCGCTGTGTGAAACCCGCCAAGCATGCCTGAAACACGTCCCATGGACACCCCGCGAATCCGATAAAAGATGAGTATGAACCGATTACCCATCTCTGCGCCTTCGTTTCACCTCAATTATAGCACATCCGTTTGCAAATTACCCCGAACGGATCCCGGAAAGAATCGTGCTAGATAGTACGGCGGGGTTGTAGATAAGCGACGCTGACTTGCAACGTCAGCCCGGTGTCTTTGCATGACGACGCGCCGAGAAACATTCACGCGGGTGCATAAATGCGACCCCGTTTCGAGGAGAAAAGGGGAAAGCGACGGCGACGAACGTGCGATGGCCTGCGAAAAAAGAGCGGATAGTTCCGATCGAAAACGTCGGGAAAACGAGGACAACATCGACGACGGCCGGCATATCGGACACCCCGCGATAGATATCGGATGCCGACGGATAGGTCCGTGCCGACCCATGAACTCCAACTGCATCCCCCAGTCGGACCTTGAAACGTTCGGGGATCGATCGACACGGCCAACCAACACGAGGTCGTCCAACCTAACCGATCCTCCAGTGTTGTGAATCAAGAGTCACCGCAACTCGGCGTCGTCAGCTCATCGATGCCAAGGTGCGATGTTGTCAGTTATCGACGCATGTCATGGGCACCATCGGCACGTGCACACGGATGACCCTCCGAATTCCGATATGGAACACATTGCACGGACGAACAGCTCCATAAGGCCTTCATGGAGGGACACTGGATTGGACAAACACTAGCGACGTCAAGGCTTCATTTCGAGAACGCGAGGCTTCCTTCATCGTACCCAGTTTCCTTGTCGTTTAGTGTGCTTCAAAACGGCGACTCGTCACGCGTCCAACACCGAGGACAGTGACCAGGATCCGTTTGACCGACCCATCGGGCATCGATAATAATGACTACACACCTCCGTCTCGATAGGGCAGAATTTCTTCTCGTCTTCTCGTCTTCTCAGAGGGGACCGTACCAGCCGAATCTGCAGCACTCGGCTATGCTCTCACACGTGCAGCGTAATGAGTTGTCTATTAAACCCTGTCCTCGACCTTGGGATGCGAACGCGAAGCGAGGACATGTCGCGCAAGATACCGAGAATGATGCCAATCGCCAGTCGATCAAGCAGATTGAACATGTCTGTCGCATCATGTCCGCCATATTATCCTAATGAATGAATCCACAGGGTTATCGCTCTCGTCGTGCCTCGATGCAACGCCTCGCACGAAGCCCCACGGCGACCAACTGGTGCGCTCAACGACCGCTTTCTATACAAAAAGCGAAGTCGGGTCGCTGATAACGAGTCGCTGCGCCCTCGTCGGCGCTCCGTCGTCTGATAGACCACCCTGTGACCACAAGGATGATCGCGTTGATGACCCCGCTGCGATCATCACACGGGTTGGACCTCACCGCCAATTTGGCCCGCCCACTGCGAATCGCGAATCCCGCCGTGATGCCCCCTCAATCACCGACGTCGAGCACGCCAGAACCTGCGATGGCAGACAACTCGCCGTCTTGCGTACCACCGCATCGCACCGCACCAACCACTCGCGATGCAGGCTGTGGTCTCCAACAGTGGGGCCATTGGAACGGCGACTTGATAAAAACGAGCACCCAAACCCGACAGACAGTGCGTGATACACAAGGGCGAGATCAGGATCGGGTGAAAAAGGCATGCACCCTCAGACGATCGAACCACCCGTTTCAATCGACCAGCTATGCTACACGTCCTCGGCGGCCTCCTATTCATGCACGGCGCCAACGTCGTGGCAGTCCATCAGATGATATCGATAATCGACGGCCATATCCTACACCGCATCAGCCCGCTCTCGCCAAGGGACATCAAAAAGAAACCCACTCGAGCAACGCAATCAACGACTGGATCACAGCCCATACAAACGGGATCCACCTATCCCCGCCGCCATTCGTACCTGCATCAGTTCCATCAACTCCAGGGACAAGGCACGACGTACGTAGACATGTAAAACCCCCCTGCGCGGTACACCCCGTAGAGTACAAATGCGATCACACTGGCACTGACGACAGCGCGGAGGAGTGTCGCACCGAGAAAGGTGAGCAGGACGAGGAGCGCAAACGTCAGGCGGGATCGACGGACGTTGGTCCGTGGGGGTGTCTGCCATGTGTCTGCATCCCCATGAAGTTGGGCGTCGGATTCGGATTCACGTCGAGAATGGGACTGGGATTGTGGTCCGAATGGGGTGTAAGACTGGGACTGGGACTGGGACCGGGACCGGGAGCGTGTATGGGTGTGGTCGTGTGGGTGTGCGACAGACGACGTGAGGACGATGGCAGCCCCAGCACTCTTTGCAGGCGGGAATGAGAAATTTAAAAGGGCGTAGATGCCAGCAATGAAGCTGAACGGGAGATGAAAAATCAGCGTCCAGTAGAGGGTGAATTTGAAGATGTCTGGGATTGGGGTTCGGTTGTGCAACGTACTGTAAGCGTTGGGACATACCGTCAGGATCAGAGAGGTAATAACCACCCGGTCGAACGGGTGGGCCAAGGAACCCAACCTCCTTGGCCGGGGGATAGAGCGACGGCCAGGCGGTGTTGAACTGGACATTGTCAAACGTACTCATGAGGCATTAGCGTTAGCATCTTCCATTTTGGGTAGTCTCGCTTGTACAGATTGGCTAGATACCAGGAAATACAAATCCGGACAATCAATACGTTTCAAGTGGATCAACGAAGAGAAGAGAAATAAAATTATCCATCGTCATCCACCACCATGTCTTGTCGTGTATCTTCATCACCCGCACGTCGTTTCTCCCACCCACGACCTCTGCTGTCCTCATGCAAGGATCGAAATCCATATTTGGGCGTATCATATCCATCTCCTCCAGCCTCGTCTAAGCGCAACTCGCTCAACGAAGCCCGTGCAGACATTTCACCCAGTCGGATCCCCATTCGAAGCCCATCGGGTGACGGATATGTCGATGGAGTAGACGGGGTCGAGAGTGGTGTGTCAACTTGCGCTGGGGTGGACGGGGTGGACGACAATCCAGGAAGCGATTGTCGATGTTGTCCAGGGTCAAATGGCTCGTCGGGTGTGGGTTGCTGTCGTTGAACACCAATGATGCGCAGGCGTTCCACCCATCTAGTGGACATGAACACCTCAAAAATAACCAAGAAAACAGCAACGTACGCATCTGCACGATCCAAGCTCTCTTTTACAACGCCTGTCACGCCACGCACCATGTCCAAACTCTCCGTAGCGAGCGTCAAGATGTGCTGAGCTGCCCGGGCGGCTGTACCGGCTGTCGGACGACCCATATTTGCACGCGAGGAAGATAAAGGTGATGGAGCTCGTGATGACGCAGGGGTCCCAGACAAAGAGCGATCTGGCCCACCGGCGGTACGCTCTTTGCGCTGTCGGCCACTCAGAGTTCGCCGGTTGTTGCCCGTGCCCCCTGCCGATGCACCTGCAACTGAGCTCGCGCCTGGTGTGCCTTCCGGTATACCATGTGGAGTACCCGCACTGGCTGCACTAGCCCATCGTTGAGGAAGGTGGAGAATGAAACCACGAACACGCGCACGAGCGGGTTCGGGTAGTGCACCACCAGCATATTTGCTGACTACATCTACGACCTGGCGGATGGTATTCACAACATCTCTGCGGACGTTTTGCAACGTGCGCATGTGTGTCGGTGAGATGTATGCATCAGACGCCGACGGATCAATGACATAAGACTGAAGGGAGTCAATAAAATCACGGAGAATAAGGATCTGGGAGTCGATATGGGCCGTGGCATACTGTGAAACAAAAGCGTGAGTGTCGTGTGTCAGACTAGCTTTGGAGACAGACCTGGAGCCATTGCAGACAGTACTTTAACCGTCGCATGCTTTCTTCGCTTACTGCAGCACCGATGCCGCCGGCTTCGAGGAGGACAGATTGCCAACGACTTCGCGGCAAGACTTGCCGATTTGGGTTGTCTGAATGAACGTTTTGGTCCTGAGACTGCGGGGTCGGAGTGCGGCTTTCGGTCGCTGAGGATGGGGGTAACGAGGATGAGGCAGAGGCTATGGTGACGGCATGATGTATCAGAGAAGCGGAGCATATGATAAGATAAATATACCATTGTCAGTTGGGTGGAATGCGGAATTGTCGTGGTTACGAGACACTTTTGATACCGTTGCTGATTCACGTGTGTCGATGTGTTGGGTGAGAGCAACGTCTACCGGCATCTTGTCGTCAGAAGCAGGCGCACGGCGATACCTCTCAAACTGGGATAAAAAGATGAGCATGAGAGCAGGAGGTGGCGCAGAGACGGACCCTATCGAGCTGTCTGCATGCGAATTCGTCCAACTGGTTGACATCGACGGGTAGTCTGTCGATAACGGGACGAGATATGTTTTTGACAGAGGACTCCATCATCTCTGCGCCATACTGTCGGATATGAGCAGATAAAAAAGGTTGGATGGCAAGAGACACACTTTGACGACGCGTGAGCTCGCTTTTCCGTGCTCATATGCCCGTAGTGCCGTGCCGACGAGGGGTATGCTGGTCACTCTGGATACGAAATCTGGGTGAATGTGGTCTTGGGCTGGAGATGTTGGAGGAGACGAGGCCGATGCTGAGAAAAAGTCAATATGGAGGTCGCAAGGCATCACAAGGAGTACATGGCGGAGATCTCGTGCCATTTTTCATGTCGCCCAGTGCAGACACGGCGATGCGAACACTCTCATCTCGGTCGTCGAGGGAGATCGAGGAGGAGGACGGCGAGGAGGACATCGGGGAAGAAGAACGGACAAACATTGGGACAAGCACGTGCGATGATCTGACTTTCACGTGTTTTGGAGTAGACCCATATATAGAAAACCCCTGAGTGATGTCATGTATTGGCGACTACCCCGAATTTCTAACCCCCTGATTAAATAAACGACGCAGCCACCCATTCAGTCCAGAGAGCACTTATACCCCAAGCCAGCTCGATTCACAATGCGGCTCATCCACCATGACCGACATCGAGAGAATGTTCTGCAGCGAACTCGCAGTCCAAGCCGAGTCGGACTTCTTCCATTGGGAGTCCATCGACCCGGAATTGCTCTCTCCCTACCAGGATCTCGAGTTTGACGTGGACATCCCCCAACCCACCGTACACCTCTCCGAGGTCATCCCAGCCATCCAAATACCACACAGCGAATCTCCCACCGACCCTTCAGACATCTCCAGCGACGACGTCGAACTCACCGGCACCTCTGACTCCGAGTTCTTTCCCTCCCCCGTGAGCGTGGACACACCCACATTCACGGCACAGACCATCGACGCTCACCAGATCCGTCCCTCTCGTCGCGGATCTCGTTCCATCACCAAAGTCCCCGTCCCGATTCCCAACCTCACCAAAAAATCCAGAGGACGTAAAGTCCCCACGTCCAATGGTGAGCCCATCTACGCCGCCAGCAAGGACAAGACAAAAAAAGGCATACGAACCTATACCTGCCATGCCGAAGGTTGCGGAAAGTGTTTTGTCAGGGGTGAACATCTGAAACGACACATTCGGTCCATCCATACCAACGAAAAGCGTAGGTTGTATTTGACCCCTGTGTATGTCGCTCATCTATTTGTATTTCAAGCGTGGTTGTGCACGTACGAGAATTGCACACGATCCTTTAGCAGACAAGACAACCTGAACCAACACTTGCGCATCCACAGACTGCAGGTTGGAGACGATTGAATACAGCAGGGGGTCATACACGCACACGCACACGGACGTTATTTTAACCTTATTTCATATCTATTCCACGTCGTTCACAATGTATCTCTTTGGTTTACTGCGTTTCATTGGGGCATGGCATGGAATCATATATTTCATGCTGTGGGTCAAACAGGTAAAAAGATAAAACTATACACAATATTCCCAGTAGGCGTGCTCATGCCTCGGTCGTTTTTCTGGTAAGCTTCTTGGCGACAGTGTTCTCCCTAACAAACACACCGTTGAGAGTCATACGAAAAGCCAACACATCGTGCTCACCTGAACCCATTCTTGAATCGCCTCGAGACGTGTTTGAGGTAACGCATACGACCAGTTCCGGTCGTCTTTCGGCGCTTGGCCTTTAAACCCCACTCATACGAACGGAGTTTGGCAGACGGATATCCGCACTGGGCGCACGCTGTGTAGCCATGTGTGTAAGCATCTTCACAGTGGGTGACCCAAAGACGCACTCTTGTGTTGCTTGTGAAACGCACGGTTACCACAGCGCCGGCAGAGCGTGTGGGTCTTGGTGTGGCGCTTACTGCTCGCAGTCAATGATGTGGGTGCGTGGAGACAACGAAGACTCACCCAAAGGACGAGGTACCTGATCACCGATGCAGGGCATCAGGATGGAAACCAACACGTTCGTCAGCGGGGACGGTATAGATGTCTCTTGACACAAACCTTTTGTCTATCGAGAAATGAGGAGTCAGCGGTCTAGAAACAAAGACAGTCCCGTATGCAAGTTTTGGTACATCCGACTGATCTCGGACAAATCCAACGTGCCATCCATCCAATCCATCCTCTTACCACGTTGAACGGGACATTCGTACAGGCTACGTGGATCACAATGCCATCGATACTCACCATTTTGCCGTTTTCTTGACGATTTCGTGTTGGAGGTGGTACCGATGTGAGCTTACAGAAGCTTGGACCGTGAGAAGAGTCTAGCTATCACGTGCATTCCAAAAAAGGTATACTACCCCTTTCACAAGCATAACTACCATTGGCGAGGTGGATAAGTGACCAGCCCCGCATACCCGCGCGGATACACTGGTGCGCCCCACTCTCCTGGCTGTCTCCCCTTCCCATCCCATAACGCCGCCGCTGACTGCATCGCCCACATATCCCACTCGGACAAGTGCGGTGGCCGGTCTCTCACCTCTGGACGCATGTTATACCACGATGGATCCGCGCCTTGCCGTACCTTCCTCCGCATCCGACTCCGTGGGTTATCTGCAGGCACATACTCGTCTGAAATCTGCTCGTCCGACACCCACGGAAGATGGTCCAGCCACCGTCGGAAGCGCGCTACAGACGATGCGAGAGACCCATCTGGAGACAGTGGTTCCAGTACTTTTGGAACGCTGGAATATTGATCTACGACTTGTGCAGGAGCTGGGGTGGGCATTTGGGTGGCAAGCCGTGGGAGTACAGGGGCGGGTTCATGCAGTGTCTGCGAGCCATCGTCCATGACAGGCGCAGGTGCAAGAGTAGCTGGTCCTGCTGCACCTGTCGGTGGGCTTCTTTGTATGGCTACAACAGGAGATGATGCGGCGCGTATGGAGCGACGCGAGTTGGGACGAGGCGACGGCGAAACAGAGGGCGAGACGACGGTGATGGCTGGTGCGATGTCTGCCGAGGCTACAGAGGAGGGAGATGAACGAAGTGCGCTTGGGATGGCGGCGGGGGTGGCACTGAGACTGGGTCGTCGCGCATATGGCGAGGCGTCTCCAGGGTGTGTCGGCATCGGCATGGATGCTCGTGCAGGCGAACCACGCAACGACGCGATCTTCATGGAGGGCACGGGTGATGCACGCCGCGAGCTGGGCCCGACGGAGCCCACGAGTTGAACCGGGCGCACGTACGGAGACGTGGACGACGACGTGCCCGGCTGCTCCTCTGTCGGCGAAGGATTCACGTACTGCGTCGCCTCGCTCCCCGCGCTTGGTATCGGCGCTGGCATCTCCGTCGTCTGGCTTTGGTACGAGCCTGGTCTGGAAGAGTATGGGGGTTGGTACTGATACCCAGCGAGTTTCTTCAGACCACTCCAGAATGACTTGAAAAGACCCGATCCACTGCGCTGGCGTCGTGGACGATAGGGATCCACCATTTCAAAGTCGAAATCGTCTAGCGCCATATGCTCCCCAACGGTCGGTGCAGGGCTTGGAGGGGCGGCGCTCGCTGGGCGATACGCAGGGGAGGATGAGGGTTGTGGGGGAGGAACCCAGGGCGCTGGTGGGCCATAGGGTGTTTGGGGAGTCGGTTCTGGTGGTGAGGAAATCCAAGTTACACCTCTCAAGTGGGGTGTTGGTTGGTGTACCGAACGACTGTAGCGATTTCGTCGTGGTGGACGATATGAATCATAATCATCACTGGGGTGTGACTCTGGAACGTGTACACCGCGTGGAGAAGGATAGCTCAAGTGTGTGGGTACCATTCGATTCCTAGCTTAATGACTGGTGTATTTGACTGGAATGGTCAGTGGTGGAGACATGAATTTAAAAAGCAGTCACTGGGCCTGCACAGGATGGCTAAATCCTCGAGTGTAATTTTCTTGAAACATTTCCATCTGGCCATGGTTCGATAGTCCTCATTCCATCCCACATATTCTCTATAACTCCACAATGGCCACCTTCCCAGCGCAATGCGTAGTTTCCGCGACCGTCTACTGTTCTGAATCAACGGTGGGCTCTATCGAGCCATAGTCTCCCTTGGCCCCTTCACGACGTGCACAACTGTCTGTGTTCAATCCAGACCCACCCATGACACTCTATCTCGATGACGACAATTATGGGCATCTCCAAGTCACTACAACTTGTTGGCAACACACACCAGTCGCTTGTTTCCCACCAGAGCGCAACAATACCCAGCGCATCCGCTGCCCTACTACGCCAGTGCTTGCTGAATCAATTTGTCTCTCTCGTTGCTCGCCATGATATATGCTAGTGGGAGGTTGAACTTGCAGGTGGTTCTATGGGCCTATGATCAAGGATCTCCACCATGTCACGACGCTCAACACGGTTTATTCACCAACACTCCCACACCTGAAATGAAGGACATTTCGAGCAAAACCATCACGATTCATTGGGTCCAAGACACACCGTGATTAGGATGCAAACCTGGTTCTGTATCATTCGTACGTTGCGCTTTCGTCGTGTCATGTTCTCACCGGTTTCTGGAATGAGCTAGATCTTCTTGTCGCAAATTGAACACAATACGATAGCTCCTCGGACGAATCGATGACACCCTTCATTATAAAGCAACCATATTGTGTAAGAACATATGCTACTGGCAGTCCGAACGAGGTATGTGTTCGTGCCTTCTCTCAACGGCATACATGACAGTCCGAGTATATCGTTGCTCACATTCCAGAACCTCTCCCCGAGCCTGCCTTGCACTCCTCACCACCACATCCTATCCCCCCGTCTCCGTCCCTTTGAACTTGCCTCGGACCCTCTATGACCGGAAGAGGCATTGAGATCAATCTTGCCCAGCTTGTACTGAGTGGACAAGAGATTCAAGGTCATC
This sequence comes from Xerocomus spinulosus, assembly GCA_038094075.1. Lineage (NCBI taxonomy): Eukaryota > Fungi > Basidiomycota > Agaricomycetes > Boletales > Boletaceae > Xerocomus > Xerocomus spinulosus. The sequence continues at coordinate 163,197 of JBBPTN010000015.1, read as the reverse complement.
GACCAGTGGGACCTGGTGACTGGGAGCACTTCCAGAGAGCTCAACCGCCTCGTTCAGGTCACTGATTTCTTTCAGCAGATTGTATCCCAAGGTCAGATTAGACGGTGGGCAGAGTGCTAATGCGCTTCCAGAGAGTTCAGTAGCTTCGTCGAGATCGCTAGTGTCACGCAGCTTCCTGTACCGAGTGGAAAGACAGACGGAAAGGGCGTCTGAGCACGCTTGCAGACTGAGTTTTCCTGACGGGCAGAGTTCCAGCGCACTTCGGAGGAGGTCAATGGCTTCATTGAGGTCGCTAATCTCCCCTAATTTCCCGTACCGAGAAGAGAGAGAAGATGCGAGATTATTCAAAGCTATCGGTCGACGAGGATTCCCTGGTGGGCGGAGTGCGAGCGCGCTTCTGGCGAGTTCAATAGCCTCGTCAAGGTCACTAACTCCACCCAGCCGATCGAACCGCGAGGAAAGTTGAGTTGAGAGGTTGTTCAAGGCTGTTGCCCGATCTCTGTGACCTGGTGGAAAGAGGGACAATGCAATTCGGGAGAATCGAATGGCCTCATCGAGGTCACTGATTTCACCCAGTTGTTTGTACCGAATCTCGAGATGAAGTGCGAGGATGCTCAAAATCGTTGACCGATTCAAGTGCCCTGGTGGACAGAGTTTAAGCGCGCGTCGGGAGTGATCAATGGCTTCGTGGAGGTCGTCAATTCTTCCTCGTTGCCCATACCGACTGGCGAGGTCACTGGCGAGATTATTTAAAGATGCGAATCGATCCGGGTGACCTGGAGGACGGAGTACCAGCGCACTTCGAGAGAGCTCTATAGCTTCGTTGATGTCACTGATATTGCCCAGTCGAGTGTACCGAGTGGATAGATGAGACGCCACATTGTTCAAGGCCTTTGATCGATCTACGTGCCCTTCTGGGCAGAGTTCTAGTGCATTTCGAGAGAGCTCAATAGCATCATCGAGGTCACTGGCTTCCCCAAGTATCGTGTGCCGAGTGGCCAGATACGATGCAATGTTAAGCAACGATATGAAACGATTAGGGTGGCCTGATGGGCGGAGTGCCAGGGCATTTTGAGCAAACTCAATAGCATCATTGAGGTCGCAAATGGCACCTAGTTGCTCGTAACGCACAGATAGGTAATGAGCCATGTTGTCCAATGACGTCGACCGCAGTGGATGCCCAGATGGGCAAAGTGCTAGCAAACTTTGAGAGATATCAATGACTTCGTCGAGATCATTTGTCCCACCCTGCTGTGTGTAACGAGTAGCAAGGTGATTCGCGAGGTTGTTGAGGATGACCGGCCGAGCCGAATGTTCTGGAGGGCAAAGCGCCAGTGCGCCTCGGCAGTGATCAATGGCCTCATTCAGGTCACTGATCACACCTAGCTTATCATGACGAAGGTGAAGATGATGGGCAAGGTTCCGCAAAGACATGGAACGATCTGGATGTCCAGTTGGGCGAAGTGCGAGCGCATTCCTTTCGAGGATGATGGCCCAATCCAGACGTTCAAATTCCCCGAGCTGCTTGTATCGAAGGGAAAAATGAAGCCCAAGGTTGCTTAGAGATGTTGGCCGATCTGGATGGCCATGCGGGCGAAGTGCCAGTAATTCTCTGTCAAGGGAAATGGCCTCGTTGAGGTCGTCAATCGCCCCCCTCAGGCTGTAACGGTCGATGAGATAAGCGCCAAGATTTTTCAAGGACGTTGGCCGATCTTGATGACCACGCGGGCGAAGTGAAAGCGCTTCTCTTCCATGGATAATGGCCTCATCCAATTCATCAGTCCCTCCAAGTTGCCTGTAACGATGCCAGATGTGACTCGCAAGCTGAGTTAAAACAGCGGGTAACTTGGGGTGGTCTGGACGGCAGAGGTCGAGGGCTTGACGATCAAGAGTGATCGCCTCGTCGACATAGGCAATCTCACTTCCCTGCTGAAAGTCGGCGAAGAGTGACCTTGCCCTTCTAAGGAGGCGTCGAACTGAAAGACACATCAATATTATAACGCAGTACACCCAATACGAATGAAAGAACCTTCTGAAACCATGTAGTAGGACTACTGAAGATGGTAAGTCCAGTCGCTTCTCCGTCCGCCAACATCCTATGGATAATTCCGAGTGCCTCTTTTACTAAAGGACATGGGCGTGGGAACCATCACGTGCGGGGACTAACACAATCCGAGTTACGCCTGCCGTGTCGCTACAACACACATGGGCCTCTGCACTAAACTGTGTTGCATCCGTCCATATCACACTATGAGCGGAACATACCTAGTAACCTAGCGCCTCCACACCCTTACTACACCCACAAGCTTTCTGAATTGATTTCTTTCGTCGTTTCTCGCCATGATGAATGTACGCTAGTGGGATGTTGGATAGCAAAGATCGAGTCCAACAAGTTTAAAGGTGTGCATTCTGACATGCCTAGTGCTCTTGACACCTGTCCTATCCGCCCATTCCTGCTCTTCTGGACTCGACACGGACCCCCTACACCCTAAGGAGTGAATTAACCTCATTGAGGTCACTCGTTCTGCCTAGCTTCTTGTGCCGAGTGGACAAAAGGTATACGAGGCCGTCCAAGGTCGTTGACCGATGGGGGTGACCCGGTGGGCGGAGTACCAGTGCACTTCGAGCGAGCTCGATCGCCTCATCGAGGTCACTGATCCCATCTAGCCGAATGTAACGCAAGGCAAGATGAGTTGAGAGGCTGTTCAACGCCGTGGACCGTCCTGTGTGCCCTGGTGGGCAGAGCGCTAATGCGCTTCGAGAGAGTTCGATAGCTTCATCAAGGTCGCTGATACTACCCAGTTCCGTGTACCGAGCGGAAAGACAAACGGAGAGCGCATTTAAAGATGCTTGCTGACCGGGATTCCCTGGCAGGTAGAGTGCCAGTGCACTTCGGGAGAGGTCAATGGCTTCGTTGAGGTCGTTCATTTTTCCTAATTTCTTGTGTCGCGAAGAGAGATGACATGCGAGGTTATTCAAAGCTGTCGATCGACGAGGATTACCTGGTGGGCGGAGCGTGAGCGTGCTTCTGGCGAGTTCAATAGCCTCGTCAAGGTCATCAACTCCACCTAGCCGATCGAACCGCAAGGCAAGATGAGATGAGAGGTTGCTCAAGGCTGTTGCCCGATCACTGTGCCCTGGTGGAAAGAGGGACAATGCACTTCGGGAGAACTTGACGGCCTCATCGAGGTCAGCGATTTCACCTAGTTGCTTGTACCGGACCCCCAGATGAAATGCGAGGGTGTTCAAAATCGTCGACTGGTGCAAGTGCCCAAGCGGGCAATATGCTAGTGCGCTTCTGGAAAGCTCAATGGCTTCGTGGAGGTCCATGATTCCTCCTTGTTGTTCATACCGACTGGAGAGATAACAAGCAAGGTTATTCAGAGACGTCGACCGATCCGGGTGACCTGGAGGATGGAGTACCAGCGCACTTCGAGAGAGTTCTATAGCCTCATTGATGTCACTGATATTGCCCAGTCGAGCGTACCGGGTGGATAGATGAGACGCTACATTGTTTAACGCCGTTGATCGATCTACGTGCCCTTCTGAGCAGAGTTCCAGTGCACTTCGGGAGAGCTCAATAGCCTCATTGAGGTCACCGGATTCCCCAAGTATCATGTACCGAGTGGACAAATGCGATGCAAAGTTGCTCAACGACGTGAACCGATTGGGGTGACCTGGTGGGCGGAGTGCTAGGGCACTTCGCGCAAACTCAATAGCGTCATTGAGGTCGCTAATTACACCTAGTTGCTTGTATCGCACGGAGAGATGAGAAGCCATGTTGTCTAGTAACGTCGACCGCTCTGGGTGTCCTGGTGGGCAAAGTGCTAGTGCGCTTCGAGAAAGATCAATGGCTTCATTGAGATCAATAACACCACCCAGCTGCTCGTGCCGGGCGGCGAGATGACTCGCGAGGTTGCTGAGGGTCATTGACCGATCCGGATGCCCCGGAGGACGAAGCGCCAGTGCGCCTTGGCAGTGATCAATGGCCTCATTCAGGTCACTAATCACACCTAGCTTATCATGACGAAGGTGAAGATGAAAGGCAAGGTTCTTCAAAGACGAAGACCGGTCTGGATGTCCAGTTGGGCGAAGAGAGAGCGCGCTCCTTCCGAGGACGATGGCCTCGTCCAGATCCTCAGTTCCCCCTAGCTGTTTGTATCGAATGGAAAGATGAAGTCCAAGGTTCTTTAGAGATGTCGACCGATCTGGATGTCCTGTCGGGCGAAGTGCCAGTGCTTCTCTGTCAAGGGAAACGGCCTCATTGAGGTCGTCAATTCTTCCATTTAGGCTGTACCGACGGCTGAGATGAATGGCAAGGTTGCTCAAGGATGTTGACCGATCCGAATGGCCACGCGGGCGAAGTGAAAGTGCTTCCCTTTCGAGGACAATGGCCTCCTCGAGATCATCCGTTTTCCCAAACTGATCGTACCGAGTGATGAGATGAATGGAAAGGTTGCTCAAAGATGTTGACCGATCTGGGTGGCCACGCGGGCGAAGCGAAAGCGCTTCTCTTTCGAGGACAATGGCCTCCTCGAGATCATCTATTTTCCCAAGCTGATCGTACCGAGTGGTGAGATGGAGTGCGAGGTTGCTCAACGACGTCGAACGATTCGCCTCGCCTGGAGGGCGAAGTCCTAGTGCCTCGCGATCAAACGCAATGGCTTCATCCAATTCATCAGTCCCTCCGAGTTGCCGGTAACGATGCCAGATGTGACTCGCAAGCTGAGTTAGAGCAGCGGGTAGCTTGGGGTGGTCAGGACGGCAGAGGTCGAGGGCTTGACGATCAAGAGTGATCGCCTCGTCGACATAGGCAATCTCACTTCCCTGCTGAAATTTGGTGATCAGCGACCTTGCCTTTGAAAGGAGGCGTTGAACTGAAAGGCATGTCAATATCATAATGAAGACCATCCTCAAAAGTGACAGAACCTTTTGGAACCATGTAGTGGAACCCAACCGAATTGGCGGTAGATCTGGAGATAAGCCCAGCCACAATGAGAGCTGCCAACATCCTCGTGGCATGGATAATTCCGAGTACCTATGAAAGTTACGAAAGAGCGGCATTTTGAAATAACTTGCCAAACTTGCCACTGTCACTTTAATAAGAACATGCAGATATCGCCAAGATCGGGTGCCCACAACTATCATACCGCATTAATGCATTCTTTGACATCTTCGTTCCACACTATAGATCGATGCCCAGCTGCTTTCTAACAGATTAACAGAACCAGTCCCAATGACTGCAAGACGGTCACATTATCAGAGTTAGTACGACGTTCACAGTTGAGATTAAACATTCACCCCTTTTCTGATGAAAAATGCGGTTCGCCACTTCGGCAAGGATGTATTGCACAGCTTGCGCTCCTTGGAATAGTGCGGACATGAATGCAAATAGAAATCAGTCCGTAGCATTGGGTGGCTGGCCCCAGGGATCCCAGTGAGCTCACTCACGGCCCAGACCATCAGTTTCAAACTACTGGCTTCAAATAGAAAAGGGTGAGATTTTCTGGTTCTTCATTACATCCTGTAATGGTGTTACTTGCCACGTGTGACGGCTTAACAGAGATAAAAGCCTTGAGAAGCAGAAACATACAGAGATGGCGTTCATAACTGTGCAGGCGCCAGGTAGTTCACTTCACTCACCCGAGTGGTAGAGCCGAAACATTCCAGGTTGCCGCTAACTTGTCAGGACCGTCACACATAACCCGATTGTTAAGGTGAATGTTTATCGAACAAGTCAAACTTACATGACCTGTAATATCAACATTTTTGGCGTGGGGTGCTGAATAATTTCCTGTGTCTGGCTGTGTGTGCAGAACGAGACCGACGGACCAGCAGAGGGTGTGATGAATGCTCTGGAAAGCGTTTCTCCGGAACATACGTCGCGGTTTCTCGTCCGAGAACAGAATATTCCTCTGTAGTTGACTTGTCAGCAAGAAAAATCGCGTCCCAACTCGTAAATGTTTACTCACCAGCCGAACCTTGCACAAAGAGTAGCAAGGACAAACAGGTCACAGAACTTGACGAATAGCACAGTTGTCAACAGGGGACGCGCAGCAGATATCATACCCACGGATTGGTAGTTAGGATCATACCTGATGTTCAGGACTTCTACCACCAACCGATCACCGCACCCAATGTGTATGACGTGGACCAGAGAGCTGCGGATGACGAGGTACGTGCCGCCCGTCCATACCAGCCTCCCAATCTCAAGACTTACTGCCACGACCTTGCCAACGCGGCATCAACGAGCCAGGCAAAACAGACACCGGCTGCGGACACGGTGAGAAGAAATGCCCGAGGTGTATGACAGGCATGGGCACTGTGGCAGAGGGTATCCGCAGTGTAGTGCCGCCGCAGTTCACAAGAGGGAGTGCCTCTGTATCGCCAGTATTACCTGGAATAGGTATCACAATTGTAACCGACTGAATGTCTTGGGAATCCTGAGGAAGACCTTCCACACCTGTACATCCTTTTCGGATCATGTCAAGGTTAACGTTCAGAGTCACCATCAGCAGTGATGACACTGGGCTGTTCATGAACAAGTCAATGACTGAGAATGACAGCAAATAACTTGCCGCCAGAAGTACCCACGGTGTGATTCATGTCCAACCGAGCTCCTTGTGCCACCCATCACCGTATCACCAGACTTTGGTTGTCACCAAATGATTTCGCTGTGCAGTCTCCACAACAACCTTGATAGCTGACAACACCTAGGACCTATTGCTTAGCGGTTTCAATTGCTCGAACTCTTACCTCTTCCGATCCCTTGACCAAATTCCGGCCGTCCAAGCATCATTTATTCCATGAACGTGTCTCACTCGAACCGCCTTTTTCGACATCTATGATCGGTTTCTGTACCATCGTGTACAGTCTCTCGGTGCGACACAGGCCCCAGTCCACATCTGCGCAACGCAGGCTGTGGTTTAGTTGCATACGGGCCCGAGCTGCCTGTTTAGGCTCGGTTGCAACGGAAGGGCTCGAAATCAGTCCGGCATCTTGTCGTAGGTTGCCGGGATTGGACCATGTGACATCCAACATCGCCCGTTTCTTGGCGTAGATGGGCCAATTAGCCGATCCGATGTACGGCGATTAGGACTAGGAGCTGACTTTGACACACCTCACTAGGACACTAGGCTCTGATTTGAACATGTCTCCTATCACCCGCGGTGCATTCATCGTCATCGAAGGACTAGACAGGTCCGGTAAAAGCACCCAGGCAGCCCGTCTCCTCGAGCGCATCCAATCCTTGCACACAACCCCACCAAACCCAAATGTACCCAAAGCCGTCCTTTTCAAGTTCCCCGGTATGTCCCATTTGACGCTTTCCTTACCTTTCCACGTGCGATAACATGGGCGCCAACCAGACAGAACGACAGCGATCGGAAAGATGATCGACACATACCTTCGCTCCGAGTCTGAGCTCGACGACCACGCCATCCACCTCCTCTTCTCCGCTAATCGATGGGAACTCGCGTGCGTCCGCCATTCCATGGTGCTCCGTCGAACCCTGATCCTTTTGCCGCTTCCGCTGATGCTGATAGATCGACTATTCAAGCACACCTGGCGTTGGGGACGACCGTCATCGCGGATCGGTATGCCTTCTCGGGCATCGCGTTCTCAGCCCAAAAAGGTGCCCATCTCAATCTCACATACGAGTGGTGCAAAGCTCCCGAGGTTGGTCTCCCTGCGCCAGACCTAACCCTCTTCTTGGACATCAACCCAGAGGTTGCCATGCAACGAGGCGGGTATGGTGAAGAGAGGTACGAGAAACAAGAGGTACAGACACGGGTTCGAGAGATCTTTGCGAGTATTGGCAAAGAGATAGGCAGCGATCAATGGATCGTTATAGACGCAGGGCAGGATCGAGAAAGAGTTGCGGACAACATTTGGAACAGTGTCGCACCACTGCTGGGCAGTATTACCCGTCCGGTGACGAGGCTATGGCAGGGTCAATAGCTATTAGGGCGTTGAATCCATGTCGAGTCTTGGGACAGCTTGTAATACATTTTCCTAACATATAGATGGGTAACGAGGGGAAAGGTTAAGAGAAAACAAGAACACGCAAGCAGACAAGGTAGAAATAGGGAAAACATGCAAGCAGTAAGGAGTGTTGGTGTACATCGCACCGCTCGTCGGCAAACCAAGTAGATGAAAAGAAGACATTAAGGCTTGTGACGCGGGAAATAAGCTACTTGAAATGCCACGCACACCATACCCTGATAACCAGAAAACACGAGAACATTCGTACGCGTCGACCAGCCAGGGTCCTTAGGAACTTGCAGAGAGCCTTGAAACAATCACCGCCAGCGCAATCAGGACTCCCCACCTCCACTTCTCCCAGATTATTTGACGCCAAGACGCCGTCCATCCTTGAGGGACGACAGGTTTGTTTGTGTGTGTCAATGAGTTTGGAGTGTCTACCCCAATTGGAGCCACAGTTGTGATCGGCGCTTGGACCGTACCTACATTCCGCCGAGGAGTTATTTGCTGTGGAAGTGTTGTGGAGGGAGACGGGGATATGGGTGAGGAACACGAAACGTCCGTACTTGAGGTCACCGTAGACCCACTGCCAGTCTTGCCAGTTTCCCGCTCGCCCATATTCGGCAAATCCCGGAGGGTGGGAGTGCAGTACTGCACACGATTTAGTAGAACAATGATCAACAGGCGAGGCACAGCCAAAGTGAGGAACAGGAAATTTACAGCAAGGCCAAGTGACAAGACGTCAATCAGCCTCCTAACGACCAATTAAACGGTGATCAACGTACATCCGGGAATGCCTCTCTAAAGCGGGGTTGAGTTAGGTTGAAGGCGTGACTCTTTGTCGCAAAACTCCTCTTATGACTCTCTGCTGAAGTGACGGAGCCGGTAGTCATTTCATCTGACAGCATGAACGACAAAAGACCAGTCAATCTGAAGATACGCGGTCAGCGGACAGTCAGCAAAACATGCCTCGGGGATAGTGCATTGACCGTAACCATCAAAAATGATCATCACGGATGCCCGGTCAACCCGGTCAATGGATTAAGTAAGCTTACATTGTTGCAACACTCCAAGCGGGGTTCCACTGGAGTGGAAAAAGAGTATCAGTGTCAGAATCGGAAAATGAAGGAGACGAGAAAGAACGTACCGTTCCAGGATGAAAATCAGACATGGAGAAACAAATCTTCTTATCTGGCTGGAAACGGCCAGATGGGGTGAACATCTGTTCACTAGTTCAATCACTTGCAAAAGAAAAAACGAGATTGTAACCTTGATGCCTGGTGGTTTAAATGGGTATTCAGAGGGAAAGAGAAGGACGCCATGGTACTCTCCACCAGCGAAGGGACAGTCAGGGGGACCACGCTGTGTAATAGGTGATTGGTATGAGTTGACAGGACAAGCTAAAATCTCGCACGATAAGGAAATTCCCTGAGGACAGAGGATCAGAAATGGATTTTCAATCGACAGTGGCGGACTGACAGGTGAGAATGTTCTTTTCGTCGGGGACTGCCCATACGAATGGTGGTGGCTCTCTCTGCATGCTGATATACTCCTTAGTGAGCTAGGTGGAGTGATTCAGAGTGCAAGTCGAGGATAGTAAATATGTGGCCATACACGTTTCTGAGCGGCCTTGCTTGCCATAGTTGGGGATGGAGGAGAGCTGGAAGAGTGGCAGTTGAGGATGTGGGTGGAAGGTAAAGGCGTCTGTGCGGCGAGCATACGGTTCGGCCACACCCCACAAATACACGCAAACAATCCGATAAACTAAATATCGACCGGAGTAGGGTTAGGGTTAGGTACTAACAAAAAGAGGAAATGGCCCAACAAATGTTGCTATGGTAAAAAGTGACACGTGTCAAGCGAGTACGACGAGGTCGGGCAGACTATCCCAGCAGTGCTACACCGCCCAGCCTATGAATGTATTGGTGCAGTGCAACCGGCATATCAAAGGGAGCCAGGACCCTTGATGTACGACTAGTAGTTTCCGGCTTTCTTTAAGTTAGGGTGGCCCACGTCAAGTCGAACCATTTGTTGGCCATCTTTCGGCGTGCGGAAACCCCCGGTAGTGGAGATAGGGGCTATTTTACTAATCTGGGTCACTGTAAAATCCACGCTCTCTTCCAAAGCACGATGGCGACACTCCTTCCTCCACCTAAAAGGCCAAAGGTGTATCATGGTGTTCCCGAACCAGAGCCAGAGCCAATACTGCCCTCACCGAATATCGTCGTCCAGTTCGTAAATGAGCATGATGGTACATCGATCGCACCCGCCATCAACATCCCCGCCAATGTCGCACGGGAGACACTTGAAGTACTCGTGAACCAGCTGCGCACAAAGGCAAGCCACCAACACGTCTCTCCATCTTGATTGATACATCTCCCACCCAGGAAGACGACGACCACGTGCCCTTTTCATTTCATGTTGCCTTGCCCGACGATGCTGCAAAACTCAACGCACCGACGCGCATCGTCATCTCCAAGTCCATACAAGAGGACATCCTAAACCACCCCTCTCAGGCTTTCTCCGAAGAAAGCATCCTCGTCATTCGATGTGCACCACAGGCCGTATTCAAGGTACGTCCTGCGACACGTTGCTCAAGCACCCTATCAGGTACGTCAGTGCATCAATGCCAGCCACATCATTCGTGGTCTCCATTTTTTGGTGTGATTGTCACTCAACTAGGCGGGCCTAGGCCATTCTTCTCCTATTTTGTGTGCTTCTTTCTCCCCGACTGGTGCGCTTCTTGCCACAGGGTCTGGCGACACACATGTGCGACTATGGGACCTCAATACCGAAACGCCGTCTCATACCCTCATCGGTCATGCAGGATGGGTCCTCTGCATCGAATGGGATCCCATCGAGCGTAAGCTTGCTAGCGGAGGACACGACGGACATGTCAGGCTATGGAATCCAAAGTCTGGAAAACCGATAGGCGACGCAATGAAAGGCCACTCAAAATGGGTGACTTCGCTTGCTTGGGAACCTGTACACATGTAAGCTTATCACCCGCCATCATTTGCACCGTCCGATCATGCATGCCACGCTTGATGTAACAGAAACCCATCTGCACCACGTCTCGCATCATCATCAAAGGACGGAACAGTGCGCGTTTGGTCTACATCAACCCGACGGCTCGAGTACACCCTCGGTGGACATACAGCCAGTGTCAATGTCGTAAAATGGGGAGGCGGCGGAAAAGACGGAAAGGGCGTACTCTATACTGCAAGTAGTGATCGTACAGTCAGAGTATGGGATGCACAAGGGGTCAAGTGTTTCATTCCACATTCGTTGCGATTACTGATTATCTCACAGGGAAGGCAGCTGATGACCCTCAAGGACCATGCACACTGGGTAACCACACTTGCGCTGAACACTGACTTTGTGCTCCGGACTGGGCCATTTGATCACACTGCTAAGCAACCAGCGTCCGATGAAGAAGGTGCGATCCCCTCACACTAGCTTTGTGAATATGTATACCACATACCCGTCTAGCTCAAGCACTGGCTCAAAAGCGATATGATGCCCTCGTATCTCGCACCCCGGAACTCCTGATATCAGGTTCTGATGATCACACGCTGTTCCTATGGTCACTTTTCTCATCCGTGTCTGAAAATGGAGTCGGCAAATCAAAACCCCTAAATCGGCTGACGGGGCATCAACGCCAAGTCTCACACGTTGCATTTTCGCCTGATGGTCGGTGGGCGGCAAGTGCGGGATGGGACAGTGCTGTGCGCCTTTGGGATTGTACGGGAGGATCTGGCGAGTCTTCTGCGTTCTGGTATTGTACCGCATGTTCATCCAGGGAATGTCCATCTAGGAAGCATGGGAAAGTTCGTAGCGACGCTCCGCGGTCACGTTGGTCCTGTGTATCGACTCGCATGGAGCGCCGATTCGAGAATGCTGGTTAGTGCGAGCAAGGATAGCACTGTCAAAGTACGTCACACTTCGCTTGCGATCCTTCTCACAATCATAGAATTCTGTCCTGCTCGCTCAGATCTGGGATCTCAAAACATATAAACTCAAAAATGATCTTCCGGGACATACAGATGAGGTGTATTGTGTCGATTTTGTGGCAGACAAGGTTGTCAGTGGAGGACGCGACCGAACGGTGAAAATGTACGATGCAGGTTCGCTGCCATCTTTCAAACTAATACGTTCTATAGATGGAAAAACTAGGTCCGAAGAGATTGTCGTTAGTTCCCAGATGCGGAATGGAACCTTGCGAGTTCCGAGATGACAATACCCAAGGCTAAGCGAGTCGATGAGAGTCGATGCCCTTCCATTTTCGAAATGCAGAGCGCACATTTTGGGTTTAACGCTGACGTCTGCCGACTTGATCATGCGCAGTCCGATCCAGGGAGGGAACTTGACGTCAACCCACAGCAGGACACGTTAAACCGTTGCACTTCCATTGATCAGAATCTCGAACGTAATGGCCAAGAATGTTAAAAACCCTGTCCCCGGAGGTTCTTTGGTGCGGTTCAATTTGCACCCCGGTAACGGGAACTTGAAATCACCGGAAATTTAATGAAATGAATCGGAGCGCCGAGTCTCGGGTTTATCAAGTCGCCATCTGCATGGACGCTTGCAAAGCCGCAGCAATGGGTGAAGTCGCGTGATATTGGACTGGGTGTGTTGTACCTGCCACGTGCTGATTGTCGTTGTCGGACTCTGCGACAATCACAAACTCTTCATTTCGTAGGTCACAAGACGGTCGCATGACGCAAATGCCTTTTGCACACGCCAACTCAAAGTTCCTATTATACAGCCTTTCAACACTTGCATTCGCCAGGCTTGCAGTTGCAACTGGAAATGTATGAGAAGCCAAGCTCCTATAGATGTTTTGGACGTACTTCGCTCCGCAAGCGCAGTTCGGGTTTCCACAGGACGGGGTGGACCCCTGAGTGGAGGCGTCAGGCTTCGAAGGTGTGTTCTAAGCAGATCATGGTCAATGGGCAACCATCACTTCTCCAAGAGAGCCATACGGACCACTGATGCAGACATGGAATGTCGTTCTGATTGGATTGTCGATGTGGTGGTAAGAGAGTGAGGAGTGTCTCAGTTTGTGCACGGCCTACCCCCTTCAATAGCGAGTCATTTTTGCCACTCATACAGTAATCTGACAACCTCCTATTATCTCGACCGAAACGAGTAATTGCCAATCGCTCAAATTGGATCAATATCAATACTAGAGACCAACACGTCGAGAGCCGCAAGTTGTCCCCACGATGTGAATTCAGTAGGCTGTGGACCTGCCCATGCAGCCGAGTACCACCTCGTGCTCCCATGTTCGGTGGACGCAAGTTCTATAAGTGCGTTGTACTAGGTACGGTAGTGTGTCAGGTGCATGCGTCTGACGTCGGATCATCACATACCTGGACATTGACATAACCTTGAATGACAGCCCGCAATTGCGCATCATTCGGATTGCGCGTCCATGCCTCGTGTAAGGCACGAATCAGGATGCCTGTCGAGCGGTCGTGAAATGAAATCGGACAATTGACAGAAAGACCCACTCTTGAACCCGACAATGTCATCATCCTTGTCCGTGACTCCACCCTCTGTGATCACACCGTTACTGCCCTGCCAAGCTGTAGTGTAGAGAACAGCGGCAGTGGTGTTCAGCATACTATGAAACAAGAAAGGTCAGCGCTTCAAAACGTAGCGAGGGCCCCACCACTCACAAACTCTGCCAGCTTTTGTCATCAGTGACATCGGAAAGCACACTCAGACCTTCGATCAGCTTCCCGCTATTATAGGTAAACAGTTCGGTGGCTGGCGATCGCGAGCAATCGTTTGCATTGATAGTGTCGAGCGCGAGACCGTTGTTGTTCATATTGAGTGTTTGCATCCAAGTTGCTGCCGCAATAGCAGCATTGGTATACGTCGAGTTACCAGTCAGCTCGGCGAGATATGCAGAAAGACTATGACCACACTAGTTTATCTGTTATCAACTGAATCATCGCATCACGCACGTTAGGAAGGACCTGTTCGAAACATCAGCGTAGCGTCCAATCACTGGAGGAGAACATTCCATTACCCAGTTGTGATGGAATTGACTGCTGTATCATCTGACACGGGACGCTTGGATTTGTGTTTAGTTAGACACACCCACTTTGTGCGTTTCTGCTTACCCAGAAAACACCTCCAGCCATGGTTTTTCCATCGCATGTTCCCATGATGGGAAAGTCCTTGGTGGGTATACTGCCATATTGCACATCTTCCTCAGATATCTGGCTGTAGATTCATTCAGTTTGCAACAACCAATGAGAGTCAAAATGTGTGTACCCACAACATCTTGATATGTTCCCATGTCTGCACAGCATGACTCAACAGATTTTTGTCACCATAAGCACGGTAAGCGTAGTACGCAGCCGTCGCCCACCACAATGCATCATCATTGTAGAGTGTAGAGTAATTAGCATATAGGGTAAAGGCACTGTTCAGGTATGCAGTCACAATATCTTGATTTGACGATGGATGTGTGAAGTGATCCTGATTGGCCATAGCAGAGAAAATGTTTGCACTTTGCCAATAACTCAGGTCTTGCGTGACATGAGTCAGAACGCTACGTGATGAAGAGGCGCTTACCATTGAAGTAACCAATGGTATCATTCAGCCCAGGAAGAAGGCTATTGATGGTATTCTGTGACGTCGTGACCCGCTCAACACGTGTGTAATTGTTCTCAGGTTCCTATGGGAATTTTCGTGAGGGTAGAGAGAGAAGATGACCAAGTCAACGGACCCGCCAAGCTGGAGGTACAGTCAATGCTTGATTGTGACATTGGGAACATCCAGTGATCAGGGCAAGAAAACGGAGAGCAAGGAAAACCATCCCTTATCGAGACTCAAGCAAGGATCTCGACAGCACCAGGAGAATGGGATGGCAAAGGATCAGTGGAGACTCACTGATATAGAGATATTGGCTCTGAACAGATGTAGGGTTGCTTGAAGAGAGTACTGGAGCTAAGGCTCAACAAGTACTTGCTTTAGAGTAGAGGATTTTGAAGAGGAAACTCCAAGTAAATTGGTTAGAGAGCGACAGTAGGAACTCTCTGGTTTAAATACACTCTAAGTACCTAATTCAATAGGAGATTGAACCTAAAGTACAGATAAGAGTGATAAAGGCCATTGGCAGATAAAGATATTCCATCAAGGGAATAATGCCATAGGCTGATAAGAAGTGAAACAAATGATGAAACACGTTTCATCATGATGGTGTGATGTTTCACAAGAATGAGGTGATATGTCACCATGAAACACTATGTGTAAGCATAAATGACAATGTGAAACGTATCTCTTATCTTTGATAATATGGATAGCGTAATGATGAATCTAGACCATTCAAAGACTTGTCAAAGATTATCAAGGGAGATCAAGGATTAGATCATAAATGATAAGATAAAGAACCTTTGATTCCCAACATCCCTAAGGTGTATGACCACGGGCTCCTGTCAACTGGGAGATTCTTTAGGAGTATACAATCCATACTTTGCGTCGGGATTGTGGCAGTCACAATCAGTGACAGTGCCGCGAAAGCGAACTGCAAGCCAATGATTTGCTCATGGTACTTATATAATTAGTGGACAGAATCGGCCGACTAGCTCAGTTGGTTAGAGCGTCGTGCTAATAACGCGAAGGTCTTGGGTTCGATCCCCACGTTGGCCAAACTTTTTTGTTGAGAATCAAGGATCGATCTAACCCATACGTATATACACTGTGAGTCCTATCGTTATCGGCCGGCTAGCTCAGTTGGTTAGAGCGTCGTGCTAATAACGCGAAGGTCTTGGGTTCGATCCCCACGCTGGCCAGTCTTTTTTATTTGGATCGCTCGGAGCCCCGAGGAAAGGGTGACTTTCCCTTTTTGGGTTTGAGAGATTCGATAACAGTCCGATCGGCGCGGCCCGCCGAGTCCGAACTCCTTGAACGAGTAGTCGCTGTCGACGTTCACCAGAAAGCCGCCGCTCTCAACTGCGATCCGACCGTCGCCACCGTCGCTGGCGATGTCGTCGGGCAACCCAGCCCACCTTGTGTCGTTCCCAACGTCAGAGTCTGTATCCATCTCACCACTCCCTGTCCCCCACCTTCCTTTTCGCCGCATCTCTCTCCCATCTACACCCAGCCCAGCCCTTGCCGCTCACAGAAAGTCTGTTGCGAGTCTCGCTTCGTTCGACTCACTCGCAGAGGAAGCCATCACAATACACCGTCATCGTCGGGCAAGGCGCAGGTCGCTAAACCCAACAACACGATCTCACAGAAGAACACAGGCCGACGAGGATAGACATGCAAAGCGGTCCAAGATCATCGCAGAGTTTTATGCGACCGAGAAAACCTACGTCGACGGTCTTGATCTCGTTTACGATGTGTGTTCATACCTACGCTCCAACTAGCTGATCACCGATTTTGGCTAGCATTTCCTAACGCCAATCCTTCAATCACTGGATACACCCAAACCACTATTGACGCGAAGCGAACTAACTATGCTCTTCTCAAACTTCATCGATATCTGGAACTTTCACCATACATTCTTTGCGGCATTGTCCAGACGCCTCCACCCCTCTAGCCCGACGTCAAATCATCATACCCCGCTGTCTACCCTGCTTCTCGCGCATTTTCCGTATCTGTCTCTATATGCACCATTTATTACCGCCTTCCCTACTGCACTGGCATTTCTGACAACCCTATCACAACCCTCTATGCCTAATCCAGCCTTTGCAGCGTTCCTGCGCGCCCAGGAGTCCCACCCCATCTGTGCACATCTCAGGTTGGCAGATTACCTTCTTACACCTGTACAACGGTGTCCGCGATACCTCTTACTACTCAAGGACTTGCTCGATTCCACCGATCCTGAAGACCCTGAGTGGGAGAAGCTACAAGAAGTTCGGGGACTGGTTGAGAAAAGTAGGCTCCTGATTCTGTCATATTAGCACGCATATATCTGACCGGTGTCTTGTATAGTCACCCTCTCTCTCAACACCTCGCTTGCAGCCCATGCACAAACACTTGCGCTGATATCCCTGCAGCGGAACACCCGGGACCTGCCGCCTATGCTTACACCACTTGTTGCACCGGGAAGGCGGCTCATCAAACGTGGTACGCTGATGCGTTCCGGCGGTGAAGGCGAAGGCGCAGTGCGGAAACAATTTGAATTTTTGCTGCTCAGTGACTACCTTCTATGGCTCGAACGTGAGGATATCGGTATCGGTGCTTTCGTTCAAGACGGAGGCGGCCAAAGTCCTCGAAGGAGGAGGGCATCAATAAATGCGCTCGGTGGAAACGATGAAGAGAAATGGTGGTGCAGGGGTCACTTGAGTCTTATTGACATGGAGGTCGTTATAATGGGCGATCGGCCGAGCGGTGTGGGAGCCGGAGGAGAAAAAAGGATCGAAGTGTTAAGCCCGCAGGGTTCATTTGCCCTGTACCATGGTAAGCATTGGTTTTTCCCCGTGTTTATCGGCATTCACGCACCCATTTATCAGGTTCATCCCCGTCCAGTCTCGAGGACCCCAACAGTCTGGCCTCTTGGGTTGAGTCCATCCGGACTACACGTGCCGCACGTCTAGCGGCACTTGCACTGTCCAACCCTGACTCGACGCTCTCAGCCAGTACTTCGGGTGTCCATCTCAGACGTGCATTACGTGCGTTTGCGAGTGAAAGTGACGCCATCGACAACGAGAATACAGGTTCTCTTGAAGTTTCGCTGACAGATCTGTCATTTGTCAGAACTCCCCACTCCCGGCCTCGTCGTGCTCAATTAGATAATTTTTTTCCGCCCGTCTGGATCCCGGATGCAAGGACGGATACATGCATGAGATGTGGACGACCATTCGGATTTGTCTTAGACCTGAAGCTAGGAGATGTTTTTGGTTGGGGATTTGTAAAGGGTCACAATACCAACGGAAGCGAAAGCCAGCGGAGAACAGTTGAAGGAGATGGAAACGAGAGGTATCAGGTGGGGAAAAGAGCGGGAGGAGGAGCTTGGAGAAGAAAACACCATTGTCGGCTCTGTGGGCGCGTTGTTTGTGCACATTGCTCTGCAAAGGTTGGTTTTTTTTTTCGACCTTATCCCTTGTACCGGTGGCGCTCATTATGGCTTTCGTAAGACATTTTACATAGCCCAGGACGACTGCGACGCAGCACCCACGAACAAGAAACCGAAACCGAAACCTGCTCGTGCTTGCGAGGAGTGTTTCGAAGCAGCATTCCCGGTCATTGTACGGCTGCCAAGTGGCCTGGAATTTTTATCTCCCGCATCATCTGCAACGCAACCATCCAGTCGGACACCATCAGACCGGCCATCCACGCCTCAGGCTGACGACTGCCCTGGCACGGACTATGGTATTCAGCCATGGTTATCAATCCCATCCCGTAATCCATCGAGCAAAGACATTGGCGAAGCTTTGATGGCTATGGATCTTAGCCATGCTGTGGGAGCGATAAGCCGGAGTCCATCACGAGCGGGGATCAGCGCTAGCCCATCACGCATCGGACTGAGCGGCAGCCCTTCCCGAAAGTCACGTCTTAGTACCAGCCCTACAAAGACGAGCAGCCCTCTAAGGGATGCGCATACCCGGGTCCCGGGGAGCGCCACAGGCAGCCCTTCGGGGCGTATCTTGCATCTCCCTCGAATCTCTTCCGGGGATTCAGATCCCAAACCGCCTACCCCATTGCAACCAGAGGAAGCATCAAGCGGTGGTGCGAACCAAGATGTCGGGCAAGAGGATCATTATGAATATGGTCCGGCTCGGGTTCGGGCACGTCCCTCAACGCGCCCGCGAAGTTACCATGATATTCTTGAGGATTTTAGTTTACACGACCGTGGTATCAGTATACCCTCCTCGATCTCGAGTGCCCCAGGGACGGGCCTCGGTTCGGTCAGGGAAGGGGAAGACGAGGCAGACGGAACTGAGAGCGAGGGCGCTAGTGGAATTGAGATCCGTCCACGCGAGGCAACCCGGGATGGGTCCCCTGTCGATGTGTTTGACAATGAGCAGTTGCAAGAGAGTGCAGGGCTCTCAGTCTCGGATCCAGGGGATGAGGACATGGCTCTCAAGGAAGATACTGCGAGACGGAGGAAGCGGTTCTCGATGCCTGCTGTTGCACTGCAGACTGCGCCAGTGTTCATACGTGCCCGTCAGGATTCGGAGGGCAACAATGCTGAGAGAAGACGATCTGGGCTAGTGCATGGAGACAGGGATAAGGGCAAGAAGGACAAAGAAGGTTCCGCAGTAGGATTGCTCATGGAAGTGCTCCGTGGAAAGGTAAAGTATACGGGAAGGGGTTAATCGCGGGACAATTGTCGTTCGTCTCACTTACTGACACTCGCTCGTCCTGTATTACCAAGTAGCCGAGTCTGTACGATATTCATTAGGATGGGGTTCAGATTACTTTAAACAATGATGGTGGGTACACATAAAATGCAATCCAGTTGCAAACATGTTATAGTAAAGCATATTCTAGGGAAACAAGTCATGGAGCACAAATTCCAGAATCAAATCAAGGGAAACAAACTAGGGCAATAATGACGTCATCCTTTAAAAGTCTACCTACTCTGATGGAGCTCCCTCTCCCACTCCGCAAGCCTCGGGTGCGTTCTCTTCCTGGCCCTTGTCTCTACAAGTCCTCTGGTGCCTCCGCAGGGAGTCCGGCCGCGCAAAGTGCGACCCACAAGCTGGGCAATGTACCTTGTCCCCCATATGGACAGCAAGAATGTGGCGTGCAATGCTCTCCCTCCGCATGGCCTTGCCACAGTTGTCCCACAGACAGACCTCGTTTGTCGTGTCGACTCTGGGCCAAATCGCATGCGCAACCTGCAAATGCTGCCAGATCGCTTTCTTGTTACCTGTTACAGCTGCACCACACGAACGCGAGCCGTTGGTCCATTCACATAAGTGGAAGGTTGGAGGTGGGGAACCCCGTCCTGCACGGTTCAAATCGGAGGCGGGAGGGTATGGTGCGTGCCGTGAGCGGACTGCCTTGGTTTGGGATGCACTGAGATGCTTTCCCGCAAAGTCGGCGATTTGGTTCTGGAAGAAGAGGTTTTCCTGGATCGGGGCTTCCAAAAGTGTGACCGGCATTGCATCTGCGCTGAGAGGGGGATGGTGGGGAACAAATGATTGGTAAAGATGCGTCAGAGCATGAGAGGTCGGAAGTTGGTATGGATTGGGGAAATGCGCGTCGCTGTGCAAGTAATCTGATGTGCTCGTTACAGATGGACATGCAAGTCGTTCTGTGGACCCAGATCCATATATCCCTAACAAATCACTGTCGTGAAGTGTATATGAAGCAAATGTATCATCTAACGCTAATGTTAGTATCCGAACAGCAGACAATGATTCTCAGTTTACCTAGGGAAATTCGTGATGCGTCCGTTTGCCAATCGATCGCACCGTTGTTGAACCAAGCATCGCTGTAGTGAAAGTCGCTGGGACTCGTAAAAATCAAATCCCAAGAACGACTCCCGTCCGAGACTCACTGAAGATGTTTTGCGAAATCCTCGCTGGCAGAAGGATGGTTTTCAAACAAGACCTGCTCGCTGGGGTTCATCCTGCTGTATGATTTCGTGCCGGCTGCTGAAGTGTGACCATCCTACCTTTTATCCGTAAACGAGAATCGATAGAAACTTCTCTGGAAAAACCATGGAAGCCAATCTTCTGCCGACCATCAACAGGCATGGATCGAGTAGTGCCTCGACATTGGTTCAGTCCGTCCTGTCAAGTCAGAATTGGCAAACATCGGTGCCACCCATACCAACAGAGTGCTCGAAAGGTGGACCAATCAATCACAACGGAAAATAGGTTTGCCAACCTCTGATACGGCGAGCCATTCGTATATCGATATCACCATAGCCGTACTGTCCTGCTGTGGTGATAAACCATAATTGCATAAATAGAAGCACACTAGCAAGCCGAAAGACGCACATCGTATAAACGAAGGAGGATTCACATTGGTCAAAACCAACGGCATTGCGTGCTCTGGCTGCGGTCTGCCAACAGCCAAGTCCATGAGGCAGGGGATTACCTTATATGTGTGGCAGCACTCCCATCAAGCCCATATGGAAATAGATCCCTTATGAAACTTGGCACACCGAACCCCAGTACCAACGTCAGCCTGCCATTAATTGGCAGGCTGCCAAGGGGCAACGTGGGAAAATTCCGAATATTCGAAAGGAAGAGCCATAGACTGCTCCGTTATTGCATAACAAGGCTTGCACGCCTAGCAGATAGTGTGCAATGATCCAAGGAACGTTCTGGAATGGATTGAAGTAAGCATACGCATGAGCTCCAGTCATGTTGAGGGCAAACTTTGTCATCAATTGCGCACCTTAATGTATAGCACCACGAATCACGTTTGAATGCGAATGGCACAATTCCCAGTGGTATATCAAAGACTAGAGGTGAGAAAAAGTATCACGGTAATTGGAAAACGCTCGCACGTGGATCAGCATACACGACGTTGATACGTGTTTTGGTAACCGCTCAATATATTCTATCGAAATATGTTAGTAACGTGTGCAGACACGTCTTGCGGAGCTTGATGGGTCTTCAGAGGGTGAAATTTTCCACTGGTTGACTGACGCATTCGTGTCAGAAGCATGGAGTTTACGGTGCAGGTGTGCGTGAGGCCAAGGTGGTGTCTGTCTTGACAGGTGTTTCTCTTCGACAATTCCACTCGTATCGAATGCAATGGTTCCCTGGAAAATTTGTGTATCGACTCGCGTTAGGACAACAGTCGAAAAAGAGGCTTACCTTCCAAGACCACTAATTCTCATTTGAATTGGCCATGGTCAGTGTTACGAGACTTCGGCCTTGAAATGTCAAGCAAAACATTCTGGAAACCCACCAACGATACGCTCCGTCGACATATAGGGTCAGGGACCAACCCAACCCATGCGTGATGATTCTTCCCTTGAGGTAGGTTTGTGTTGGCAGAGGGCGTTGCGCGGAGTATCCTCCTGGGATCGGGTCTTCGGTTTGTAGGACTGCGCAATAGGCCAATAGAAACATCACCGTAGGAGGACTGTGCTTTATATCTTCCCAAAATGCGAGAGAAGAAAGGGATGATCCGAACCAAGCAGATGGAGAAAGTAGTTTGCGGGAGAGAAAGGATGGCAACAAAACTGCGAGCTCCAGGTTTGGCGCCTTAAATTTCGCACCGTCACCTTCCACAGTCAATATTTGGTCCGCTTTCGACCAATTTGCTGCGACACCCATACTTACGGGTGCCATACGATGGGTCCTCACCAAGCCAGCTCGTCCTAAGACGAAAAATGAGGCCAGAGCCACACCTAAAACGACACTGCTGGTAGAGGGAGAGACCGGTGCTCAACCGCCAGCTTATCTGCACTGATCAGAGCTGATTGAGGTGCTCCGTAAGCGTTTTCAAACAATCGTTCCATTTCCCCATGCCCGGTTCCTGCCTACGGTGGCTACACGTAAGCCATAGATGGTTTACAGCTGGGAATTGTTTGCTCAAGTGACAAGCAGCGAAGTAACCCTAGGAAGAAGTGAGCGTCAATGATTTATTCCATGGATGCAATTAAACTGACAAATGTAACACTAACTTTCTAGCGCGAACTTACTTGTAACCGCACAACTGTGCCTGCGATATGCTTTCTTCGCATGTCCTGGAGATTGCGTGTGTGCAGGGGGTGGACATTGCCGTCAATACAGTCATTTGACATGTTCCTTCCATCAAATGCCGCACGGTTGTCAGTCTGCATCAACCTGTGAAAGGGTCCACCTAGCTCAAATCGGCAAAGACAACGAAATGACACCCACGGATGCTTCTGATTATCAGAACGAAATCATTCCAATTCAGTCTGACGAACATTCAGTACTGAAAATGGTTCGGAGAAGAATTTTACTGTGAAGAAATGGACAAACGGTCGGTGGTCGTTTACTTTGTTTGACATGCAAAAACGGGTCGACAGATGCGGCGCGACCACACACATAGCTGCCCGTAAAATGACTGGACATCTGGGCCGAGGTCCTCAGACTGGCAGAGAGAGATAATATGGTGGTAGTCCCCAGTCCTGGCAATAACTTGGTGTTGGGTTTCGTTTTGCCGTCTTGGAGGAGAACAAGTGTCTCACGCAGACTTGCCACCTTTCAACACCAGCTCTTCTCTACTTTTTAGCGGAGGACTCACGTCCGGGTATTTTTTTTCTCCATACTCTTCAAAAATACGTTACGACGGTTTCAAGTTTCGTCACCGCATTCCAACCGTTTTGCATCAAAGCTTCACCCGAGTTTGTCGACAACTAGGTTGGGAAACACCAAAGTCTTTGGCCCAAGGCTGATACCGCTACAAGTGCTTTTCCTCTTCACCGTGAATGAGGAAAATGCTTTTGGTGTGGTCCAGTTTATGGTCGGAGCTGCTTCCCAATGTTATCGATGAGCGGTAGCCAACGCTGGATTTTCCTTGCTCATACCGCATTTTAGCCATGCGCAAACCTCGTCTACTCTACGATAGTATGGCAGCGTCGTCGGCTATGACGACTAGTATACATTGCATGGTGGCCCGCGCCTTGATCGCACAGTGCTCAGGAATCTCGTCGCTGCACCTGTCTGCACCCCAAGAGTGCTTCATGTCAATGTATATATTACCGTCTTCCTCAGGAGCATAGTTTCATTTCATACTCGTAAGCATTTTCGAACGCTAGATCTCCCTAGTGTTGACTTTAATTGAACAAGTTGGCCGTTCTCCCATTACTCCCAGATGACCTGTGACGGAGTTTCCAAACAATCGCTTTCTTCGAATGTGGACCTTCGCTCAACATATCCACTCTAGGTTTCGCGCCTTATTGTGAAAAATCTAAATTGGACCGCGATTTCTCTTAGCACCCACAAGTACTAACGGTTCGCTCTGATTTCTGAGGCAGGCAGCCTTTTCTTTGTTCCTGGACTGTGGAAAATGGTAGAACCCTCATCGGTGGCAATGTGGTCGTGGTAGGCGCGCATGCCAAGGTTTACAGCTTGGTAAGTTGCATTTCCGCCCGTCAATGACCTTATTTGGTGATTATGGGTGACGATCGAAATGATCTGGCAAAGTGGCAAATGTGTGGTCAGAGCGGTTCGGAGGTGTTGTGCCCCAGACCACTGATAACATGGGCCATAAACGGCGAACTTGCTATACTTGGCACATTGGACTGGGCTAATAATTCACAGATCGTCGATCTCGAACACCATTGGATACCAACCATTCTCTAGAAGGAGAAGATATCTGTTATTCAAGATGTTGGTATTTCATAAACTGTGCCTTCAAGCCAGTGTGGCCCTGTGGGATTAGCACAGGTCAACCACTCGTTGGTCAGGTAAACATTGTGAGATTGCAAAGCCAATGCAATATTGAAGACGCAGTGTTCCTGTGTGGTCGCGATCATCCGAGTCATCTTGCAAGAGCCTCCTGTAAAGGTGTGCAAGTTCAAACCAAATGTATATTTTGGCTAGCAAGGCAACTATCGCCTTGTGTGACCAAATCCGCCCCTCCCTCTTGCCGCACGTTTTCTCTCTCTCTCCTCCTCGCGGGCCCTTGCGCTCCGTTGTCGCGGGTCAATAACCTCGTAGTCTCGCTCAGCCTTTCTCGTCTCTTCTCCATCATCCTTTGGAAAGTGGAGAGCGTGGTTCATGAACCCACGATCGTCATCCACCTCCATACCCTCTTCGTCTGGGGGTTTTGTTTCCCCTTCTTCATTTCCCTTTTCATCGTCACCACCCTCATCCGCATCCCACGTAGTCGTCGATGAGGCCTGTAGCATTCCCCTAAATTTGTTCATCGCCGCAAGCACATCACCCTCGTCTTTCCGCCCCTTGCCCTTTTTTTGCAATCCACGTCCCTTGGAATACTTGGAAAGCTCTTCCGCTAGGTATGATTTTTGCGTCTTGGTTTTCTTTTTCCCAGCTTCTTCGTCACTATCCTCATCACCCTCGCGCCGTCGAGTAAGTTTACGTATCTCGGCTTCCATCTTTTCGATTTCGGAACGACGTGCATCGCTGTGTACCATGCTCAGCAGACAAGTAAGCAATCACGGAATGTTGTGCTACCTGGCAGATGCCTGTTCCTGTGCATACTTTTCTCTGATCTTGGATACCTCTGTATCCTTTTCCTTTGTTCCCTTATCCTTCTGCGAACGTTTTAGATGCGAACGACGTTGCTTAGTTGCAACGCACCGGAACAGGCATGTCACCAGAATTGAGTTCCTGTTCCTCCCTGACGATTTTTTTGGATGCAAGTGGTTTCGAAATACCCGTCATCGGTATTGGCAAGGCTTGTGGGTCGTCGATCACTATGAAGCCAATGGCCGAGAAGCATGTATCACTTTCAGGTAGCCAAAAATTGCTTACAATCAGGTCGTGCCATGTCTTTTTTTATCGCGACGAGCACCCCGTCTTCGGTTTCCGCGACGTCATCGTCCCCAAAGCTCAATAGTTTTACATTCCTAAGAGTGAGTTGCGCTCAGTATTGGTATGACCACCAAGGCACGTCCACAGACTTTTTGGCACCTTTGCGACGCTCCGCTTCTTCCCGTTCACGTTGTGCGGCTTCACGAGCACGCTGCTGTGCGCGCTTCTCAGCAGCCGTGATGCGTGGTATAATATCAGGGAATGGATTGTCGGCGATAGAGACAGATTTAATCTTTGGTGGACTAGGCGACGTTATCAACATCGCCTCAAGAAGAGAGTGGCGAGCGGATACGTACTATATTGGTCTTTCATTCTCGTCGAGCTCTAAAGCAGCTGCTTGTCTGAACGTACGCAACAAAGTGCCAAAGACACGTACCCATCTCTCCAATCTTCAAGGCATCTTGGTCGCACCACATTATGAATTGAACGAATGGATGAAAACTTTGAGGACGTACTATAGAGTGTGTCACCCACAACCCTCCCAAATAATGTATGCTTCCCATGCAGCTCATCCGCTCTATCTTGCAAACGCACCACGCAGGTAAGCCTCACGATAAAAATTGACAAACGCGACGCGCAATACACACCGAGTGTGATGAAGAACTGAGAATCGTTCGAATTCTTTGTTCCATTGTTTGCCATCGCCACGAGACCGCGATGGGTGAATCGCAACCGGGGGTGTATCTCATCTTCAAACGGCTCTGCAAAAAAGCGCGAAAAGGGTGTATTCCTGCAGATAAACCTGGCGCAGACACGATCACGTACCACCATAGAAAGACTCTCCACCCGCACCGGTGCCAGTCCTATCTCCAGTTTGGACGAGGAAGCCAGGTACGACCCTGGAATGCGGCGACACTGTGGATCATTGGTACGGCGTGCTGGGATCCCGAATGCCTACCTGTGAAAAATGATACCATCATAGTATCCTGCCAATAAACGCGGGGTGAGTCGTTGCCAGAGTGTGACTGCTGTACATACCCTCGAGTGCAAGCGCTATAAAGTTTCGGCACGCTCTCGGCGCTTCCTTGGAGTATCATAATTTGAGCGCGAGGCATGTTTTAGAGATCTTATGCGTACCTTTGACCATAACTCAATGTCAATCTCGCCGACCGTGGTGTTGAGAATAACGCGTCCATGAGTTGGTAGTGCCATTTCTAGAACATGTAGTATTGACCGACTCCGATATACCGAATCCGAACCAAGCCAAATTGTACTGTGGTTAGGGTTTGTTCGACAATACACTGTACAAAATCTACGAGTACTCATGCGTGATATCTTCACCTAAGACGGCGCACCCCCAGTCACAGCGTAGGCATGTTGCTGTACTTCCGTCCCAGATCCGACACCCATCTCCGAGAACTGATGCTGTAGCGCACCAACACCATAGTCATAACCACCTTGTCCATACGCTGGGGAAGAAACATGTCCGTGTCCACTTCCACTACCCGGCCCTCCTCCATATGTTGGTTCCGAGCCCTGTTGAGATTGCACAGTGGGTTGGACAGAAGCATAACTGTACGGTGCTCCTGCAACGGGCTGTACTGGTTCTTGAGGTTCAGTGTGATATTCATATGGTCCTTGAGGTTGCGGCGCGGAAGAATCTTGGGGGAAATACGCTTGACCAGCACCATTCGGTTGAGACGCCATTTGGATTTGAGAGGCAGCTTGTGTTGGAGAAAGTGACTGCCGCCGAGGTTGCACTTGTTCGAGGTGAGCTGAACCTTGCGGCGAGGCACCAAGTGGACTATCTGTCACTCCAGGCACCGAGAAGAAATAAACGGCTCCCGCTGTGTCTTTGCCACCTTGGGCATAGTATTGTGCCCATGCTTGAACATTTGGATCCGCGTATGTAGCGTGCGGATCATACACGTATGGCGGACCGGATTGCTCAGGACCGGGCTGGTTTTGTGCTTGGGGTTGGGCTGCCTCTCTGGCTTCCGCTGCTAGGGTATAATACTGCTGTTGCTGGGATTGGGGCTGAAGCTGCTGCTGAGGTTGGGACTGTGCCTGAAGCTGAGGCTGGGGCTGGGGCTGAGGCTGGGGCTGAGGCTGAGGTTTAGATTGGGGTTGGGGGTGAGGATGAAGTTGGGGTTGGGGTTGAAGCTGGGGTTGGGGTTGGGGGTGAGACTGAGGTTGAGGTTGAGGTTGAAACTGAGGATGAGGCTGTGGCTGTGGCTGTGGCTGAGGGTGAGGCAGCTGTTGTTGCTGGAGGTAAGGGGACCGCGCAGGCTGGGGGACAGATGCACCATATGGTGGTTGAGCACCCGGTGGTGTATATCCTTGCCCAGCACCATAGCCATAGTCACCATGCTGCTGCGGGAAAGAACTCTCGGGGTAGCCAGTCGGGGCACCATAGACATACGCAGCCCTTCGCTGAGGAGATTGTTGGTCAAAGCTAGGGGTAGGAATGGGGTAGCTATATGCGGGCTGAGGGCTGTATTCCTGCTGCTGGACATAAGGTGGTTGTGCATGATTATAATCGGGACGTGGGGCGACTTCGTACACTATTTGAGTATAAGTAACGGATCGAATGAGAACACGTCAGGTATACGTACTTCCGGTGTGCTTTGCAAGACTGTCTTCCATCATTCGATCGAAAATGACTCGTGCCTTCACGAAACTTTCATTCATTGACACAAGATCGGCTGAACGAATATCTCAGCATGCGCCATTCGAGGGAAAACAGTGGATTTGTACCTCGTTTCTGGCTGTATTTGTCAATGAGTTTGACGATCTTGGGTCGGAGAGACATGCAAGAGCGATAAAGTTCCTGTCGAAATGTCTTAGAGTTACAATATTGAGGGCATCCCAGGACTCTCGAACCTGAATCTCTTCATTATCGGCAAGGTTTTCCCCAGAAGAGTCTATGGCGCGAAGCATTGTCAACAACCTATCGACACTTGCTGCCTGTGCAAACACTGATGCCTCTTGCTCTGCTTCTCTTGCAAGTTCAGCCGCGCTTGGCTCCGGTAACGGTTCCTATAAAACTTGGTCAAAAGAGATATAGCACCAAACAAAGTAAACACTTACCACGTAGTTAACTGGGAATATCCCGGTCCTTCCTCTCAGCTGACCGCGCCACCAATCTTTGTAGCCACGGTCAACAACTTTTATGATGTCGCCCTTTTCGAACGCGAGCTCCCCGGGTTCAGTGGGTTCAAAGGTGTGCATAGCTTTGACACGAGTGACTACGGGGGTGGACACGGGCGCAGGAGTAGTGGTCGATTGTGATGGCAACGATAAAGTAGATGACGTTCCTGCTCTCTGCGGGTTCTGGACAGGCACGTAGCCCGATGGATGAATGGGTCCTGCAGCATTGCTGGAACTGGGACCAGAACCGGGACCAGCACCCAGGCCAGAGCTTGATCCGCTTGCGTTGCTCGGCTGTGCCGAATTATCGGCATATCCTGTTCTGCCACCCTTGTCATGCATAGACATCTCCAAGACACGTTGGAGTTCCTCCTCCTCCCTCCGTCGCACATCATCGTTGACGGTGGGTGGAACATCCTCGTCTGGTGGCTGAAACTTATAATCTTGGGTACAGTCAGTAAGTAAAGGCGATCAAAGTAAGAAACACTACTCTTTGCTTTCAAATTGTTGTAGCACTCTTCCATTACACCAAGAGAAGGATCCCTTTCGAACTCGGCTGTCCACACGGCGACCAGGCCCAGGGCTCGTTTGCGAACCCTGTCGTGGGTCGTCTTTGGAAAATATTTCGTGAGTACGTATGCAAGATTGAATCAGGGAATGCGCACCCGATCAGTGATGAGCTTCTCGAGAGCCTGGGTGAACGCGCGTGAAGCTAATTCGCGATGAAGATCGACCCCGCAGTTTTTGGACAACGATTCTGCGAGGGAGAGAGAGTAAAGTTGGACGTTCGGACTGCGGTGTGCAAGACGTTTAATGACTGAGGCTATCACATTGCGAGCGCTGCAAAAGTGGATTGTCAGGGTGGTGGGCTACGTCAAGTACGACCATTACCCTGTTTCACCCTCATCTTGTACTTTGTCACAGAGGTTGAGGATGAGCTCCCAATTCTCGCTTGTCAAGTTCTCGTCCGTAGTTTTGACTGTGTATACGACAAATAGCCTAGTCGGTCGCAGTGCTTGTAGCGAGAGGACGATGGCAACGCACCGACGATATCATCGTAAGGGTTTGGCTGGCCAGCTTTGAACATTGCAGACGCTGTTCAACACGTCGTCGAGCTCGCTGCTGTGGTCGTTGGTGGCGATGAAGATCTTGTCCGTAGTACAAGGTCGCTGCGTGAGGCAGTGTTGGATATCCATTACCCTGATTGGCGCGCGGAGGTCGCCGCCACTCGGTAAACGACTCTCATTGAGGACTCGTCCACTTTGCCCATTTCCTACATACATCATGGCCAAGGGTACTCGATAATTAGCTATACTGACCGAATCGTACTAATCAAAGCGCTAGTTCCACGAAATTTTCGCCTGCTAGAAGAACTCGAGAAGGGCGAGAAAGGTATCGGCGACGGTTCTTGTTCGTATGGCTTGGAGGACAGCGAAGATATCCTGATGAGCAACTGGAATGGAACCATCATTGGCCCTGGTCATGTAAGTCCTTGCCCAAGTGTCCTCTCGATTCCGCGATATCGTGGGTGATCATGCGCTGCAGACCGTACACGAGAACCGCATCTACAGCCTCAAGATTCACTGTGGCGAGTTGTATCCTGAAAAACCACCCACCATACAGTTCTTGTCTCGTGTCAACCTGCCTTTTGTCAGCCAGACAGATGGGAAGGTCGATCCTGCAAAACTTAATGTCCTCGCTCAGTGGGGCAAAGACAGTAGCATAGAGACTATCTTGGTCGGTATAAGGAGGTAGAGTAACCAACTCTCGGTCTCTTTGCAAGATCTCTAATACCGTTATGTTAGGGAGATGGCGTCTTTCAACAACAGAAAGTTACCCCAACCACCAGAAGGCAGCTTGTTTTAGAGCGATTCGCTGGTATCGCCGAACATTGACCAGAAGAGGGATACACAGTAATCGGAAGAAGAGATGTCAAGCTCTGAACTGCACGTTGGTTATCACAAGATGGGTCCTAGCATTAATCCTGCAATCTGTTTTTGTTTCTTTCTCTAGTGAATTTCCATTCGTTTTGCACTGCTCCTGATGCTAATTTCGCGTTCGTTCACTTGCCTGGCTACGTTTTCTCGAATGTGTTGAGCATCCGATCCCTCATCCTACTGATGTTTTTTTAGTCGACAGTTAGTCACATGTCTGGCCACGGTTCATGATCTCATGGATATAGCTCGACTGCATTCGACTATCATATGTGTATACTCAATGCTGACGATCTTTCATGCAGGCGTGATAGCGCTCTCGTCCATGGCCATGCCAGTAATTTACCCCTTTCGGATCGTAGTATATCCTTACCGTGGTCGTGGAGACGGCACTCACTCTCTTGTTTCTACGGTTAAATTGCTTACGAACGCGCATAGTTTTTTCAGGAAACAGGGTAGAGTTAGCCAACGGTCTGGAGCAACTTCAAGGACCCGAATCGGTCCACTAAAGCGGGGAAGACATGATAGATGCAAATCCCGTCAACCCGAATAATATAAGTGTTCGCTCAACCAACTTCTCAATCTGCTGTCGAGTAGAGTACATATGTTATGTTCGTATCATCGGCGTACTGACGCAGATTGTGGTGTAGGGTGTGCAATTAGACCCATTGTTATTGCGTATGATCCATGTTTCTTCTTAGGTATCTTGTAATCGACTTGAGTGCCTCCACGGCCGCCCGTCACATATCGACTAGTCATTGTTCCCTCCCCCTGGATAGAACGAGACATGTTTTCCTAACCTCGTAGAAGATATTGACCCATCAAAGCCAGGTATCGACTTTGATGATTGAAACACGGGGCAGATAGATTTTCTTTGCGATCAGACTTGTACCTGCCTCATACCTATTCTATCTATTGCGCTCTTCCCGACCGATCCTTCACTTCAAAGCAGTGATTCCTACTTTCACGGGACCGCCTCCACCTGTGATTCTGGTGGAACTAGTACCGAAAATCGACTGTAGGACTTTGACACATTCAACTATCATGCAGAAGCATAGCTTCCGTTATTCAAACACGAGGTTCCGGAGTGGTCATGTTCGTTTAGCGCGCCATCTGTACGAGCACACTGGAGGTTTACTAACAATTGCACAGACATTTCCGTAGCACGCTGCGCGATCTATATGTGAATTAAGTAGGGCAAGACGTAATAGTACTTGCATGGTTTAAAACGACTTTTAGCCTCAAGTCATGCACCACACGCCAATGACGTGAAGCACACGAATACAGCTATACACATGCGATAGACATGAGGTGTGTGAACGATTTTTACTTCAACAGAGATTCCATCTCAATGGATTCTTGTCGAAATGAATAGGCTCCCGGTTCCTGATCTTGGAGACGAAGATCACGTTCATGTCCATTGCGGCACCAGGGACGCACGAGGTAAGATCCGCTCGCGACCGTGGATTTTCAAATCCGTGGCTATAAGTGTCTTGTTACGACCCAAAGTGAATCGGTTGAGTGGTTTAGTTCAAAGGCTCGATACCTTTCGAGCAAGGAGTGAACAGCATTGCGGTGAATCGAAGCGCAATGGACCCACCAGCTCCACATCCAGTGAAGTATTAAACTTCTAATGATCCGGACCACGTCCGTACAGGATGCTTTGTGAAGGAACGGATAACAACGACCCTTGTATGCTGACGATGCAACCAAAAAGCCGAGGACTTGAGACTTTCGTGTGCGATGAATTGCCACACACAAGAGTATATGCCACGATGGTTCATGCATGTTCCATCTCTTGTCATTCGCGCAGAAACGGTGCTGCCGCAACATATGACGTCGTGCACAGAAAATTTCCTAGTCCAAGGCAACATGTAACGTGAACCGATCCTGATGAACCTAGCTCAGTATAGCTAGGATAGGATATCATGAAGAGTATTCAGTACATAGCACCATCGCGAGGAGAGAGTGGGTCATTTCGACGGAATGCTGTGTAGCGCCCTAGTTCCTTTTGACTCACCCTTGGCATTAGCACCCTTAAGCGACCTGCAGTACGAAACGTGCTCATAGTGCTTTCCAATGCTAAGATAGAAAAACCCGGCTATGGTCCTCCCGCACGTTCGGTTGTTGGTTTGGTGACCAAAATAACCAGTCACAGGGACATATCAAGGTTGACGCGTAACGCTTGGCACGCCAAAGTGTAAATGAAGTAGGCGGTGTGTGGAGAGAGGGCAAACCATGAGTACTACGTCAACGTCCAACAATTGTTTATCATATTGCATAACAATATTATCACTCGTCCAAAAATTAACCCTTAAAAGGAATTTTTGCCTGAACAGCCCACAGACGCGTGAAAACGTTGACCGGACCACTTGTAACGCCGATACCAGTACGTATTAAAGATTTGTCGCAGAGTTACTACTTTACCTGGTCAAAAACTGTGAGGCTTGAAAAACGTTGCGACCTCCACTTTTAGTGTAGGCGGGGTATCCAATCCAAATAGAGCAACTCGACAAATGACCCGAGTACTTAGCTCAATGCATTGGCGCGTGTAGCGATGGAACTCGAGTGTCTGGCTCCGTTTTTGTGATAGAAAAACCAAAGCATGGACAAGACTTAAGATGAAACACTACGAATAAATAAATGTACAAAGCAGGAACATGAACCGGGTGCCAGGTTCCAGTCCTGGCGCCCCCAAGAGGGACGACACCTACATTGCTCCCCTGTCTGACCTAACCCTGCGACTCCACCAACAACTCACTGCGACCTGGACAGCTACCAAGATGTCGGATGAGTGTAGTATCTCTTGTATATATTGCATCACAGGTCGGACAGGCCCAGTTTACAAAAGAGTGCGACTCTCTGAGGTGCCTTGTGAGACTTGAACGCTTCATCGGCTTGCTCACCAAGCATTGGTTCCATAAGCACCGATATTTGTGTGAGTTCGACTTTACGCCATGTTGCTCCTCTAGATGGTCCCTGATGTCTTTCACTTGCAAGCGTTTGTTGCAGATTTTGCCTTCAACCCATTGACAGGTAATCCACGATTCCTCGATGAGGATACGGTTGAATTCTACCATGTCCTAGATGATGTGTTGAACACCAGACTCCAAGATAAGCGGAAGGCATACCCATATTGACCAGTCTTGATTGTAGTGAGCGCCACCATCTGGAGTGTCATTGGATGCAGGTGGGAGTGGAGCATAACTGGACCCCTTTCCTGAACGGCACTCCGCCTGTAAGTAGATGGTCAGAATGCACGACAGGCTATCTAAGCAACTTACCTGTTGCTTATCATCTTCAGCAACCTGAATCCCCGGCGTGTGTACCGCATCAAGAGTGACAACACTCCCGGCACGTTTTGGAACTGCACTACTTGGTCCACCACTGTCGACTGTGTTGTACTCCAAGGATTCAACCTGCACTGTGCCAGCTGGATAGAAGGAGCGGAGGACAGGCTGCGAATTGGCGGTGAAGGACCGGGTGGGTGGGTGGAATACAGGCACATGAACGCTGTTTCTTGAAATGACGTGACACCCGGGCATACAAGACGGTGTGGCGACGTCGGTTGCATGAGAGATGCCTCCAGAAGCATCATATGAAGTGTCTTTGTGGACCAACAGGTAGGAGGCAGGGGCTTGAGGCGCATACGGGGAAATGTGCGGTTCAGTAAGAAACGCCACATCTAACCGAGGACGTCAGTATTTGAAACGCGGGCAAAACAACACCACAGCTCACCAGAGACGATTTTTCCAGAGTAATCAGACTGCATTTCTAACTTCTTCGACATGGGAGCTCTGGCGTCCCGGGCCAAAGGCTCCAGCCTTTATCAGGCCGCACACAACAACACGGTACCCATATGTTCGCGTGGTGGCCCAGTCTTGTCGGATCACGATGTGGGGATTGTGGATCGGAAAAGGTTGTCCATGGGGGCTATGTTGGAATTTTGGAGACGCTGGAGATGGTGAACCGAAATGATTTGGACATTCGTGTTTTGCCAACGCACGAGGCATGAGTATATCATTACGTAATACCAAAATGACTTTGTGAAGTTGGACGCTTTTGGTCACCTTGGTAGAGCAATTCATGTAGAAGCCCATCACGATTGGAGCTAATTGAATATTGACACCTGCCACCCGCCACGTTCCTAGCACACCGCTCGAGTTCCGCGAGCTCAATCGAGAGAAAGACAGTCAGCTGAGACCAGTGGCCAGTAACCGGTCTGACCCTTGAGACACTGTTGATACAGTTATATTCGTAGGGTTGCGACCGCGTCAGTGGAAGTGGGACGCCAATATTCTATTCAATAATCGCCATGTGCAAACTGACCGCCATAAGTCTCGCTTCTGTCGTGCCAATATTAATTAGATCGTTGATTTCATGTTCTCATATTCGCGCGGAGCATAAGCCCAGCTGTCTTAATCGCGGAATGGTCGCCTTTATGTTTGTTCGGTAATCTATTCCGTGCTGCTCCGATCAATTTCTGCGCGCCCCCGATATTCGTTCATCGAGTAAGCTGTCTAGCGCACAAGCGACCCACCTAGCCCTTCGATAAGGTCCGATTGTTGAAACGGTCGCATTCCTCGTGCTGATTACAACGCTGGTATAATTCATCCTAAAAGAGGCGGCCTTGTAGTGTCATGTCCAATTTCCCTGACCGCAGCGTGGGCACGCATCTTCACCGTGCCAGTACGATCCAGAACTGCCACCGTGCCAACGGTTCTTATCTTGCAATATCCGTGCACCAAGGACCCTGCGGTGCATTCGCGACGTTGGCGAGGTGAATTTACATGTTTTGTGCTTGTGAACTTGAAAGGGGGTATTGTAAGCGAATGAGGCAGTGTTTTCCCACCTCTGTTGCCATTGAACTTCACGATCGACATTCACGATAATTCTTTCTGTCCTTTCTCTTCACGAAAAAGCTACGAAAATGATGCATTTTCCATTTACTTTCACCCTCAGTGTTCCAGGTCTGCATAATCCTTTTTTGGCCAAACCCGGCACATCGCTGGCGCAATCCCGGGTCGAAGGCAGTACCGTATCCCGCCAGATCGGATCCCTTGTACACCAAAGATTCCCTCCCACGAACGCCTTCTCCCCGCCCATACCACTCGCCCGCAAGCGAGGCTGGATACCGTCAGTGCCAGAGCCAAGCTACGCTGTCACTTCCTCCACATCCACCTCCGGCTATCTTGACACCCCTGCAAAGTACAGGGACATGTCACAGCATTCTTCAGAGGAGGAGGCAGAAGAAATGATTGCAGGTATGTCTTTCCGTCTTTCACCCATATCGCATTTGCATTCGTGTTCCACCACATCCTCTTGTATGTAATCCGACTTCACTTCTCACGTGGGCTTCAGCCGGTCACCACCATTTTCTCTCAAACCATATCCATCACTCATTTACTCTCCCTCGTTCATGTTCATCACTTGCAACTTGCTCATCGTTATTCATGTAGAACTTCCTCCCGCAAAGCGACGCCGTACGCTCGCTGGCTCGATCGTGTCCACAGCACTGAGTGCTGCCTTAATCGGCACCGCTGTTGGCCTCACTGTTTATCGACTGTGCGTCCTTTTTCTGACCTCGGTTCTTTTCGAGTCATCCAACACTATCCCAGCTGGCGGGACCGGGGTAAACAACCCGAACAACTACCTCCACCTCCCCCTTACCAACGTGGTGATTGGACTCCAAACGATCCTGACCTGGTAGGCCTTTCTCTATTGTCGTTGCTGCCATCTCACCTTTCTTGGCAGAAACAGGTCGAAGTCGCACCCTCTCCAAAGCCACGCAAACTGCGCCCAGTCCCGTCGTCGGTACGCCGCCACGTCGGACGCCATTCCCGCAAACCTCGTGCAAAACTACAAACTATCACGCCTCCTCGTAGCATATCGCCGACGAATACTCAGTCAGAGCCTGACTATGTTCATGTGAATAGCCATGCGGACAATATCGAGCAAGATGTTGAACCCGAGATGGACGAGATGGACTGGATCGGCGACCGCCTCACGCGTCTCATTCAGGAGGGTCAAAAGGCCCTTAGTCGCCAAATCGTAGTAATGAGTGACGCAAAAGAGGACGAAGTTGACGATGGTTCCGATGCCTGGGAGGAAGAGCCGGAGAGCCATCCGGTTCCGTCAGTGCCCGGACCCTCTATTCCTCGTCGTGGCTCTGTTCGCTCACTTCGCCGCGCACACAAACCTCGTGATCTTCCCCTCCTACCTTCCTACTCTCCATACCCTGTTTCGCCTCCCAGCAGTGCGTCTCCACGCCTACGTCAGTTTGAACCAGATTTGGTTCACTGCTCCCCTGGGCAATCAGCATGTGGCGGACTTGCGAACACGCCTCGTCGTATCGCACGCGGGACTTCAATCGAGTCGGATACATTTGCCCCCGTCGCTTCGACTTCCAGAGAGGACGATAATGCGTGGCAAAGTCCTGAACTTCGTGAATCGATGGAGCGCGCTCGTGCAAGGTACTTGCAGAGACAGATCCAATGAGTACCCGTGACGTTGCTGTTTTGTGTCGTGCTAGGTGGTTGTACTTTTTCCTCTTATTGATGCTTTCGTTGTGACGCTACCTACTTTACATACCAGCAGGCCAGTGGCTTGACCTGAATTACTTACGTAGTACCTTCCCGCAATCGCTCGCGTTACGATGTAGAATGACCATGCGTTTTTAATGTGCATATTAATAAACCTATGACTCCTACATCCAAATTCAGACTCCGAAATATTGGTTGATATTTCTCGTGTGTACGAATTTCTGATGATGAGAAGAAAACCGAGTGGGAAGACAACAAAGGACATTGACAAAGTGTGTTTTTCACACCCAGGTTGGAGAGTCTTTGAAAGTTGTGATGTGTCTGCACCCGCAGTAATGTCAAATCAAGGTTATGCGTCTTGCAACCGTTAAATCCCCCCACGCTGATTGGGGTAGTGGAGTGCGTTCCCTTCGGAACCCACCGGCAGCCGGACCGCAAAAGATCACCCCTTGATTGTGAATGCAACGAAGCTGGATATGACGATGGTTATTCTTGCGGCAGCACTCCTTTCGAGCGCTCTTGCGCAGTGATGGTACGCTCACAACAACAATTGTGATTGGAAATACAAACCGCACACGCTGGATCCATTCTTTATACTAAAAGTCTTATCCGTTATGTTCGGGGTGCAGGCTCAAGATTCGGTCGGGAAGAACTGGTACAAGCGGTCACTGAGACTTGCTCTAGCCCCAAGTCTCGGTTCTGAGTCACACATTGCACATGTGTGTACAAATGGAGCACACCAATTCTCCGGTCTCCTCCTCCGGCCTTTCGTAAATGATCATCGATAGATGGAAACCTTCATAACGGTCCGTTGGCCCGGGTTTTGTTCACGTTTGACTAAAAATTGGTCCAGCAGGCGCAGTAATAGAGCAACCAGTTTGATGCCGCGTTGCAAACTAACCTGTGTAGCCTATCTGTCTAGCCCCCACTGTGAGGCGTGGTTTCATGCTTGAACACCTTGAACGACGGTAAGCGCTGCTTGGCGATGGAGGCGCCCCGGCCACCATCTTGTATGGATGACAACACCACGCCAATCTACGCACTGCCTGTCATTCTCACTCCATCGGACGGATCAACGGGGCCATGCCGTTCACACAGTCACATCAACACACTCGATTCAGATAAGCCATAGGCCTCGGGTGTCTACAAAATGTCCACGGAAACGTTGTTTGTGATCGTAGGTCGGACGCACAGGCTGTGTGACGGGTCAGATGTGACTCGATGGAGCAGATTTGTCGAACACGCCGGCGGAAATGAGTCCCTTGCAAGGGTGAGACTTGCGTGTTTCACTCGTGTTCACGGTGTGAGGCGAGAAAGAGAAGATAATCGAGAAATATCGTACGACTACCGTTCTTGTCATGGAGCTGATCCCTGATACCGATGGAGACCTCCCTAAATCAACGGAGCCTTTTAATGTAGCTGCAAGCGGACAAGGGGACCATCTAGCCGGGCATAATCAATGGCGATGCCAAGAGCATACCACAACTGCTGTGAACATCTAGATGGTAGACTACAATGACATATTCCGTCGGACTCCTTGTTTCGCCCACAAAACCATGGAAGAGACTGTGCATGGCCTCCCAATCTGGCAAGGAAGCCTCATGCACATGCACGGGCCGGGCGATCTGAGATGCATTTTAAGTAAGCTCAAATTCTTCGTAGATCTGCGCCACCACACGACACGCGGATCCAATATGCTACCCTTGATGAACGCACACCCGCCTTGGTCAACGACGGAGACGCAGCCTGAATGCATTCTTGGACACCCTTGAACGCGAGTCTAGATACGCCTCGTAGAATCCTGCAATGAACTCTTCCGCTTTGAATCCGAATCGATTGTATAATAGCTGGACGATGCCGGAACGCGAGTTGACAGGCATGTGAACGTTGGCAAGGAAAAGGGGGAGCGAGGATAACGCACCATCGCCGGGTTGTTGGCGGAAACGTGAAGCGTGATATCCCGATGAGGATGGAGCGCAATCAAGTGATACAACATTGTCCTGCGGGTAGACGAGCGGAGTCAGAGCCCCCATCGGCATCAATCGACCAAAAAAACACACGTCGCTATCTGTGCATTATCCCAGCCAGGTCTGACCGCCAGGTACGTAATATATGTCTCGTGGGGCGAGCTCAAGAATGCAGCACCGACAACGAGGTGTCCAAACATGGCGATGACGGTGCACCGTTCTGGTGCGTAGTGCAAGGCATCACTGACTAGCGTTCAACTGCGATCAACTATCGGATCTGAACAAAAGCAGAACAAAGCACCAACCATCGATGCCATCCCAAAATACACGCGTCAAAAGCTCGTGTACCTGGCGCAAATGAGATGGCTGAAGAGAGACGTATGTAACAGCTCTCCGCGGTCTGTCGGGTAGGTCTTTCTCCGAACTTCACAGCGGCGGTGTCAGCACGGCGATGCTCATCACACAAACACATGTATAGGCGTCAACTGACTGTGCGAGCGCGTAGTGGTCGTGAATGTCATCCATGAGCAGGACCCATGGTGCACGCGATTCCCAATCCACCGCGATTAATCCTTGCGTCTTTTGTGGTGCGTGTCCGTACACGCGCGCTGCAAATGAGCACTCGTATAGAGTAGTATGAATCGCTTGTAACGCATCGAGCACCACATGTGGAGCAGGCGAAGAAGGTGGGAAGTCGAGTGGCACCAAGGCTGTGGGTGTTATGATTTCTAGCGAAGAGGACTCCCTTGTGCATGCTCTTCGTCGCTCCTTGTAGAAAAAAATGGGGGGAGGGGAGTTTCAATCGATATGTTTCAACTCATGGGGATACATACCTGGTACAACTGCAACTTGCGCAACGCAACCCGATCCGAGGGGAACATCGCGGGCCCCACCGTACGGTGTTTCGCCAACGCTATAATCCTTGCAGCCTCAAAACGGGATAGCGAGCGGAGGACCTCTATTTCGCCTTCTCCCTTGCCTACGCCACCGTTGTCCTCCTGATGAAACGTCATAAAGCGTGAGCACAGACGCAAAAAGTGTCTGGATCTAGTGGCGCAGAAGAAGACCTACTGAAAACATGGTATTAGAGGTCTTGGCCCACAGAACCTGCCGGGCCTCGAGGCATTCTGCAAGTAGTCCTTCCATCGTCGATTCGAACCCATGGCTCTCATGTCGATGTTCACTTTCCTGCCTGCTTTCATTTCCGATCTCTGTCTCAGTCCCAGGAGCCTGGCGAATGACCAAGCCATGTCGAAAGAGATCAAGAAGCCCAGAGAGGGAAGTTTGTGCTCGAGTGGCTCTGTTTTTTATAGTCGTTGCTTTCCCTGTATTAGTTTTGCGACGCTTGGTGCGACGGGATTTGGTCTGAAGGCATTCATCAGGACACGAATACCGGTGAAAGGAACACGGTATACTTCAAAGTATGCATCTTCTTCGCCATCGGAAGGAGCGCATATGAGGTTGGTCGACTCCATGGCAAGAAACAATCGTTCTGAATTAGATATTTTCAACACATAATCTTCACTTCCACAGCAAGTCCGTACCAGACATATTCAATATCTTATCTTTATCGATTCAAGTCGGGATCCAGAGGGTTGGTGTTGAGCCAAATATTTTAGTAGAAAGAGCAGCATGAATGGTACTGGCAACAACATCTTCAAGAGGAGTTCAAAATATAAGAACTATCTCTTGAAGTGGCCTTTCAGTTCATATAATCATTGCCTGTCGTGTTATATTCCGAGCCCTCACGACACTCTGTAGTATAATGACTCGAAACACGGGGCTGGGGAATGCTGCGAGCGGGGCGGCTTGATCGGCACTGATCGGCAACTTGAAGAGGAGATCCAAAATTCGAAGTCCACTTTGTTGATCGTGAACTTGATCGTATCTCAGTTCGTGTCAACTCGCGGTTTGAGGATCGCTTTACCGTCCATTTGGCCTTGTCGTCGCCTCTAAGCCGCCTGTCGCGTAGACATGGCCATCAAGGCCAATACCCTCCTTCCTTTCTTGCATCTTGAATGTTCTTGGGTATGAGTGTATGTGCGCCTAGTCGTCTGCCGAGTCCTAAGTCCCATCTGGTGAGCTCTCCATGATACTTTCTATGCATTTGTTCAGCTTTGGTGCATGCGGTATAGTATTCTTGACGCGCGTGTCTCCTCAAGAGCGGTGCACGGGGTTTCATCGTGTCGTGGGGTGCATCTGTGGGTGCACCGTTGTTGTTGATCTGTGAAGCAAGCTGATCACGCTTCTGAACCGCTATAGCCAATCGCTTCGTCTCCACCCCGATTGAACCTAACTCTGCCCCACGATTTCCTTCGGTTTCTTCCTCTCCGTGCCCACTACTGGAATATTTCCTGCGCTCCTTCCTTCCTCTCCGGCTCGTCTGTCTTAGCCCGCCTTGCACCTCTCGCAATATTGCGCCTGTGGGTTCGTCTGGGTGACACATAGACACTCGCCGTGTCCTCAGTCGCTTGAATTGCTGATCACTGGAATCCTTGGATCATTCGCTTGTCCTACACAATCCACTGGGTTTCGTACAATATTATCTAGGTGGAGGCACGTGCGCTTGCACTGTTCTTTGCCTCGTGGTCTTTGTCTCGACCGGCGGACGAGTTTGGGGTATATTCACCACTCGCGCTTCCACTTAGTTCGTTGACTACTGCATCGATATCCCCACGCTATCCTCTGCTACATGGGTCGCTGATCCTTGCGCTTGTATGGACGCCATCGCTTGCGCCTTGGCTGGGTCCCCAAGTGGGCACAATATCACTGTGCCACAGTACTTCATACGATGAAACATCCGGGTCTAGGATACTCCCATCGACATTGTAGTGGCGGTATTCACGATGGTCACTCTTCAACAACAGTAATACCTTCTCTCTGGCGAATGTGGATTACATGTCACCCGCGCGACCTCGCGACCCCTTTCCCCGATCGCATCTGCCTACTCGGTCTCTGGCCAGTGGTCCCCCTCGGTCGGAATCGGATGTAGCTGGCCCGCATGTTGAGCGTGACGATGGAAAGGAGGGGTGACCCTGGCGAGAACAAGGTTGTACCAATAACCATGGGGCAATTTGTAATGTCTTTCCAACACCGCAGGAATACACTGTTTGTGAAATAACTGCGGACGGCAGCAGTTGTGATCATACACGGCGCTGTCATCATCTTAACTGGTACGCAGAACCCGGTTCCCGATTCCTGAATGCCTGCTAGGTCTAATGCCTGCTTGTCACTTTACCAAAACATCGGGC
Organism: Xerocomus spinulosus; assembly: GCA_038094075.1. Taxonomy (NCBI): domain Eukaryota; kingdom Fungi; phylum Basidiomycota; class Agaricomycetes; order Boletales; family Boletaceae; genus Xerocomus; species Xerocomus spinulosus. The sequence continues at coordinate 121,025 of JBBPTN010000015.1, read as the reverse complement.
CATGTCAATGTTGAGTGGGTGGTGGAAAACCAATAGCCCTACACAATACGCTAAGGCAGGACTCTGGGGAGTTCCGGTCCAAGGAAAAATGCTCTTACGCACGCCTTGCAAGTCATCAGGGGGTGTGGGATTCCGTGAACTACCAGAGGGCCATGATGGTTTAATACTCATCAAAACTTCAGGGCGTGTGGCCCCGTGTTGGGTTGTGTTCGGGGAGGGGTAGCCGGGTGAGCTTCATGCGCGCGGTGGTGAGGGAGAAGTGATGCGAAGCGGGAATTGATCATGTGCAGCCAGTGGGTTTGGATGGCGTCTGCTTGGCATGCTTTGACGCCATCACCGGTGCTCAATTGCGCAGATAGTCGGCTAGAATTCAACACTGTTCGTCCCCCTGAGCCTTGTCGGTGGGTCTGTTCCCGTCAGTCAGATACTAACAGAACCAAGTCTCCCGGGCCACGGGACACGCCAATCGTACTAGACGTGATTGCCTTTGTAAGCGGCGGGTGGCGTTCCTCGTCTTCATGCCCGCTTCATGCCCGCATTCAATTGGATATGCCTCGCGAAGTCTTCTGCACCCTTGATGAGAAGAGCGGTCAGACTTGTCACTAAGGCGTTGTGACACACATATCGGTTTTACATTGACGCAGGAACGTAAGATGGATGGATCACTCGCAATGGCGAACAATATGGTGAGAGAAAGAGAATTGATCTCGGTGCCACATCGCGCGCCGGCGCGTTCAGAAGCCACTTTCATCTTCACGACCAAAGCGCACTCTCAAATTCATACAGAGCGGCTCTTTGAGCGGGCACTGCGCTCTCAGGCTTACAATTGTTTATTCTATACCTGCAGCGGTGTTCCGACCATCCATGTATCTACTCGTCCGCCACTCCGGCGTGCCTTACCGTCCAGTTCTCCCTATGATATTCATATATATATATTTCGCCCGTCGAGGCCAGGTCTCATGGTAGGCAGTACATGTGGGGGTATCGTATGGTATTCCCTACAATGTGTACCTGCACCCTGCATGTTCCCATCCCCCTCACCTAGAATGAGCCTGGTCATTCGTGGGCAACCTCAGTGCACGTTCACTACCCCGTCCTCCCCTCCATGTCTCTAGGTTTACCCATCGCTCACACCTGCACCTTTCTCGGTACTCCGCTGATGCCAAAGTGAGTGCGTATGCCCTCTTGTTCTCTGTGGGCCGGTCGCTATCAAGCTCACCCACGCCCATAGCAAGCGAATCCGCTGGTCTAGGATAGGGCATGGTCCAGCTAAACATCGATGATGGCAATGGCCGGCGAGAGTGGCGAAACGGCATCGCCGGAACAGAAAGCACGACAGGCAACGGGTGACGGGCGACGACGAGCCATCACCAGGACGCATCGCAAGGACCTCAGACGTGGCTGAGGGTATGCGAGGGCGAGGCGGAGGATGATCGAGGCAGGTATGATACGGGTGAAGACGGCGAGGGTGAGAGATACGGAGGGTCGGACAACATCGTGTAAATCATGGGAAATAGCGGCGCAGAGACCCTTCGAGGGGGGAATCCATGGAACCTTTGGACGACGCAGAGAAAGTGCACAAGGGACTTGATATCCCTAAGCAGGTACTCTGCAGGTTAAGAATACTTAAGATGCCGGGAAAGGGATTAGACGAAAGGGTGACATGGACTCACGAAGCTTGTGGATAAGCCAGACTGGGGCCAAAGGTACGGCCGCGTCAGGCGTCCCACATACCAACGTGTCCAGGGACATATACAATTTGCCAGGGATGAACCGTTTAAACATGCAGAGGAATAGAAGTGGAGGCAGACACAAGCAAGACGAATACTTGTGGATGACGCAACGGAGTGACTGGGAAAGACACAACAGCCAGCTAAGCTCAAGAATGTCAAGATGAGATTGACATGATCATCCTTCCTGACGATTCAATATCAGCATATGAGGAGTCAGGTCTTTTCTTTTTGATTCCTCGTTTTACGCCCGTCGAGGCCGGGTCTCATGGTAGGCGGTTCGTACGCTATCGTGCATAGTCGGGGACTTGCAGCGAACCTTCTTCACTTTCTAAGTCCGGTTTTGCAGTCTGCAGCACCTTTCCGGTGGAGTCGTTTCTGGGTCTGTTTAGCTGCAACTTTAGCATTTGTCTTTCCAAAGAGAATACTGTAATGTATCACATGTATGTACATAGTCAGATCTGATAACCTACTACTTAGTACTCGAGCGGATGGCACTTCCACGGAGCCGGCTGAAGCTGTGCCCGGTGGATGGTTTGAAGGCCGACGTCTTGGTCAGCTGGTTCGCGTCACCAACCTGATATGCATCATATGCTGCACACATAAAGTTTCTCTTTCAAAAGGACAAGTCACTCGCATGTTTTCACAGCGTAACTCGACTAAGAAGGCTAATATGACTGTGATCTGAAAGAAAACAGTAGTAACAAGACGAATAGATTCGAGCCAGGTGGGGAAGTCAGTTGGATTATTAGGTAGGCTACACAGGATGGGTGAGGTAGATAAATGCAAGTGATAGCGACGTGATTGCATGAGTGTACCATATAGCATAGGAATACGAGTGGAGTAAAGCTTAAAGCACGGCCCAGCGCACTAGCAGTTACGCAGTAGCGAGCAGTCGATAGCATCCGTCCAAATATCTAACTCTGTAGCTCCGTCTGAATCCTGCTGCATCCCTTGACATGTGACGTTAATGTGTATCGTCTTGTAAATGTCCCGAAACAACCTGGACAAACCCACCACTTTTCAGCGTGTCTTTCGATCACATGCCTGCTGAGGGTACCAAGGTCCTTCATTGGTTCAGTATCGGAGCAGCCCTCCCAGCAGCATGAATACTCCGGATTGGACCCGACCACGTGTTTCTGGCTTAGATGGTCCCTAATGTCCTTCACCTGAATGCGCTCATCGCAGGGGGGCAACCATCCACACGTGATCACCGATTCTCGGATTGCAAACCCGTTGAATGTTATCTTATCCTTTGCAGAACGGAGTGTAAAGCCCTGTATCTCAATAAGCAAAACATGAAAACACACCTCTAATGTCCAATCTTGATTGTATAGGGTGCTATCATCCAGGATGTTGGGAGCGACAGATAAAACGGACTCTGCATCACGAAGAATACGTGGGGAAAGCAGATGAATTTCCGGTCCATTCTCGTCGCTTAGTGTAGGGCCGTGCCAAATATGATCTATCCCATACGGCTCTCCCTATGAGTGGACGGTGAGATTTCGGATACATGATAGTCTGAGAAGCAGACCTGTTCGCCAATGCCGGTCCGGTTTCCAGGAATAGATGCTGCATCTGGCAAGGCCTCGGGACTCGTGCACCTCGCACGCGATTGGCCACCAACCAACGGATTGCAATCAACGCCAGGACAGGTGAGGTATGGTGCTGATCCAGTAACTGATTGGAATAATCCCCCGGGTACAGGACACATATGAACGTCTGTTCTTGAGATGCCATCACTGCTGGGGGTAAATCTCAGCATAGTATGATTGTGAACCACTTGGGGAACGGCAAAAGTCGTAGTGAGTGCTGCGCTTTCCTGAACTGACGAGCAGGAGGCAGGAGTTTGCTGAAAATAAGGTACACCGGGAAAAATCTCTCGTTGAGAGACACAAGCTAGATCTAATAGATGCCATCAGCACTCGAGACGTCAACAAAAAGAGTGCAATTCACCAGGGAGGGTATTCATCGTCATATGGATCCCAGTATCCTGATCCAGGATGCCCGTTTTCTATCCATGACCTGTGCGGTGCCATGGTGCTTCCATGTTCCCGATAATTGGATGGCGGGCCTGCGGAAGCTACGTGTTTCAAGCAAGTTGGCACAAATCCAATTCACCGTTGTACCAAGCTGTTGTCCCACACTCACTTTTGCGTCTTTGATCGCTCAGGGATCGGTGTGTATGGACCGCGGTGGAGATGGGAAAGCCTGCAAGCAGACGGGCGGCTTGCCGAAGCGCTGAACCAAACAGGCCGCGGCACTGCCTCTCTGTCCCGCGAGCTGCATATCAAAGATTTATTGCCAACAGAAGTGGGTTCATGCCGTTAATCTTGGTCATCGCAACCCTCTGAACAGCAGAGTCGTGTACGGAACAGTCTTGTCCTTGTGTTTTCGAGGATTGGCATGGTTCAAGGCAATTATCAGTGTAGTCGTAGCATGAACTTGCCTCGAGTTGGCCCTAAACATGAGGCTTCGGCATCAAACCAAGAAAAGTACCGGTCTCGCCTTCATCACATCAACAGCCAACTGAACTTTGTGGCGTCCGTTAAGGTTCGACTTTGTGTTGACACAAGCAGTGGCAGTCATTAGAAGCACTCCTGATATGGATCTCTTGTCCTGGTATGCAGGGTCCACAGTATGCCAATTCATTGATACCATCAAGGACGCAGTGATCTAGATCCTGTTCCTTCTCTTCCGATGGTACATGTGTCAACCAAAGTTGGCCGTCATTAGTGTTGAAGAAGTTGATTGAACCGGCTCGTTCACACCAAATCGGATGACTCCGCGCGATTAGATAAAAACAGCACATAGGTGTTCCAGGCCTCTCCTCTATCCGACATCGTATCGCCCTTCTATTACACAGTCTAGTCCGTAATTAACAAGTCCTGCCCATAACCACGCATCATTAATTCATTGCATACAGCGGCAGGCGCGCGGAAAGTAGATTTTCGAGGAATGTTTCGAGCAGGGGGAAGGGAGGTGAGTGCTTCCTGCTTCTCCAACTCGAGCACCAATCCACATGTCCGTAAGAATTGGTCTACGGAAAATGTCCACATACCTGTGTGGAAGCACAGTCTGTATATTGTATCTGAGAACAATTGTAGTCGAGAGTATATATTGCCAACAAGGGCCTGGTCGATGGGCCAAGTTTCCTTTTTCAGACTCGCGCTCCCTGTTTCTCTCTTATCTACTCAGCTCCGCACCTCGACCGCACACCGATAACCTGTGCGCTGGCTGTACAAAAAGGCATATTCCCTATGCCCTACCAGTCTCGCCTTCCTTTGAGTGGTGCTCAAGCACGACAGGGAATTAACTGGGCTTGCTGTGGTCATTTTGCGACGAATAATGTTGCGCCCCACCAACATCCTCCTTGCAATCAACCTTATTGTACACCCCCAACTGCATGATGACCTCTCCTTGTTCCCACCCTCCAAGGATCAGACATAACGACGCCATCCCCACACGGCAACGCTGATCCATTTGTCGTACTGGCCACTTCTTATGAAACTCGGGCACCGAAGCTCGAGATTCTACTGTTACTGCACAGCTAGGAGACGTGCATCTGATCCACATCTCCGGGTCCTGGGTCACACCATTCGCATACGTCTGAACGGCACCAACGACCCTGTCTTGGCCCATGCATCTTGGACTCGTGTTTGACCACTGATCCGAAGTGCATTGCGCTCAAGTGACATAATTATGTTTTGTTCCTCTTCGTGCTTGGTATCATAGGTTCGTCATCCCTTCTATCCTTGCGTAGCATTTGCATGTTGAGTCGTGTCGTCATTGCTCCTACTGAGCTACTCGTTCAATCGTTCAACTCTCCTGGTACTCTGACTGAACATTGCGTGCCCGCCCTCCTGCTTGCTTCTCCTGCCTGTCGCTTTGCAGTGAGTGTAAATGTATCCACTGTCCGGTCATTTTCTGAGGAACCTAAAGCTCAACCTTCTATGTCTGCTCGTCTCGACGGTTTTTTCACCTGTCGTGTACATCCTCGTGGTTCATACTCTTGACAGGTTTCGGCTCCGGTGTGCATCTCATGTGCATCGTCGAAGTTCGTTGCTGGATTTCCAGCGAGCTTGGTTTCCGACGTCTAGCGATCGTATCTTGTGGATCTGGTAGAGGCATCTCGGTCTGCCACGCGCCATCTCCAATCCACACGTTGATCGCATTCCTAGCTGATCACATATTTTTCATTGTGCCTCATCTGTCTGCCTGGATCGGCCCTCAAGGCCTCACTACTCTCCATGCTACCCATCGCTCCTGCATCTACACGCTTTCGCGTGACCTTGTCGGCCGCTAACGGGTAAAACCATCCCTGAATCTGAATGGGGACGCAGATTCAACTTCTCAGCTGCTTGTGCGCTCCCTCCATCTTCATACTCTTCGTGTTTTGTCATTGTTGACTCGCATGAACGGACCCATCTCTCTCTCTCGGTCAGGTTTGTAATATGAACAAGCACTTGCTGAGACGAGAAAACACTCATCCGGGCATTTATATTTAGATCTTCGACCCCGATATTGAAAAGTAGAAAGGAATGGATGAATAAACGAAGCGGAGAGCATCTAGTGAATTATGTCCCATTTCCTACTCCTTGACCCACTCAACTTGTTAGTTTACCACTTGACACTTGATTATGCGTAGTGCGCAGTGAGCGACGACGCTGTGATTCGGATGCGCAACAACCTACTGCTGCCACAGCGGAATTCCCTTAAGTCGTTGGCCAATCCTGCCCTGTGTTGCCTTGTAAGTTCCTCAAGATGATGTAGCCAAAATGTTGAGGATTCGGCCGGGTCGTGTCCTTGCTTGTCCAGCCAGGCCTGGCAGCCTGCATGGGAGACGCAGTGGGAACTTCCGGGCGGAGGTTTAAATGTCGGTGTAAGCTTTCAGCGGAGATTCAATCTTGAAATGTTGAGCGAGACGGAGTATCCCGCCGCCCCGCCGCATCGGCCCGCCCTCTGCCAGTACGTCGTGTACCCTCCCCTTCACCCGACTAGAGTGCTATTTTTGGGGGAGGGGCTAAATGTTCAGATCCGGACGCCACTGATTGGCTGGAATCCGTGATTGACCGACATTCCACTGTGGTGCAACCTGGGTACAGCTGACACCTTCAAGCTTTCACTCCTCAGGGGATAGGTGCAGGGTAACGTACGGGGCGATCACGGGTTTTTCTCGTGCGTGGCTGACCCAGAGCGATAGTTGAGCGTATGCCCGTGGCCTCTGGCCATGAGGTCGCATCCGAGAATGACGCTGTGCCCATGAAGTGAGTGGCGTACAGTTGAGATCACGGTGATGCCATCATCCCAACTCGTGTCCTAATTCTGATCTGATTGATAACTTTTTGAATAGCTGCGGTGCCAAAACCTTACCGAGGTCACTTCACCAAAACATTGCACTCACTGGGAAAATGTTCCGTACTGTGGTCTTCAGAGTTCAGATCTCAGCGTCGAATCTGACGCGGTATACCTCCTTTCCACATATCACCCGTTTCAGCAAAATGCATCAGTTGTGGCACCAGTCAGCAGTGTTTCATCTTTCAAATGGCACTACCGCACTCATGCGATTTGGCACCCAACCGATATTTCAAATGCGACTATTCTTGTCTCAAACGTACACGCACAACGCACATTTTGCTGCAGAAATGCTTCTTATGAGGATGTGTTCCGTTATGTTCGCGGTGCACCGAAGCGCATCTGGCCAAGACCCTTGGGACTTGGTGCATGTTCGGTTGGCTGCCTCAACCTTACCTTGTCTGGTCACGCGTCGCGCACGTCTGTATGCGCAGTGGAGCAAACGTCTCATTCCTTCTTTATTAAGCACTACCAATGAATGGAAACGTTTCCGATGGGGCTTTTCACGCGTTCTCCCCCTCGAATGCCATGCTGTACGGCCAACCAGTGCCTCACCAGACTTGGGCTACTTGGTCTGCGCCAGATCTCACCGCAAACATTGTTGCTACACGAACCCCAAGAATGAAGCGTGGTCATTCATACCCTTTCAGATAAGTCATAGCTTGCATATGTCTATGATAACTTTTCTAAAAGAAAAAGCACCGTAAAACCGATGTATCTTGGGCCAAAACAGGTTTCTTCGGATCTAACTGCTGGACGTGTGAAATGGATTTCTGGCGGATGTCACAGGTTCACCCCCCATGAATTGGCCCAAATGCCTGTCAGCCGCACCAGTGCCCAGCCATCAGCGGAGTTATTTCATTCTTCGTGTGTCGGCACCAATACATCGGTCATCGGAACAATGGTTGGCCCCGCCCATGTTCTAACGGTCTATCAAAAGTATCCCATTACATGAATACTTGCTTGAATATAACACCGTCTTCCCTCTGAGCAGTATCAGGAGTCTGTTCACGTCTTAGTCTGTCAAGAGGGTGAAATTTAAAAAAAAAACGACTCCCAAAACCGTGACCAAGTCTACGTGGATTTGGTGACCATGAGATAGGTCGCTTGTGATAAGTTTGCCTTGATCAGTGGCAAAGTTACATTCCTCGTCTCCATGAGCTTCTGCGCTGGTAGGTTGAACCCGACACAAATTAGTTGCGCAACAGCGCCGAAACACAAAATATTCATTCACATGAACACTCGATGGGGACGAGCAAATAGAGATCCACCTCCAGATCGCCAATGAAGGATTATACTGGTGGGAGTTCTCAACGCCACGCCGCGTGTATCAATACCAGTATGCCACCGTTATCATGGTCCGTGCTCTCTTCGTACCAGCTACCAGCGCCTCTTATTCTCTACACGTTCACTACAGCCAACGAGCTCGTTCTGATACAGGGGCCGGGCCGAGTCGACTTCAACATGCAGGCGTGCACTCAATCGCCTAGCACCTCCCGCCGTGGTCGGCTCACGGCGTGCATCCCCGCACGTTCCGTCCCCCCTTCCATTCGTCCATCGAAGAACGAACTTGCACACCCATAGGTTGCCTGTCCCCCCCATGCACCCGTCTCCCTACCTTGTCTCCAGGTCATCACCGCTATACCCTACACCCTCATCTACACCGAGTTCCAGTGCAAAGATCATCATCGTCTCTCTCGATACTCTCGCTGATGCCACAGTAAATGTTGGCCCGTTCTTGTCCCCCACGTCTCCCAAGAGCGAGTGTGCGCCGGTCCGCTGTGCCCAACAGTAATCATAAAGAGCGCTCGCCACTTTTCAGGACACGGTGAAGCCCAGGAGAATGCCTGATGTCGCCGGTGACTCGGACCGGCGAGGGTGTTGCTCACCCAACAATAATATTGGAAGCCTCTGGAGGTTGGAGTGACGGCGAGCCGTCGCAGCCGAGTCCGCAACTGCAAGGACGGGACGAGGATGAAGATGGTGGCGGTAAGAGACTCGGAAGGGTCAGACGGTTAACGAGGATACGACCAGGACGACGAAACGTGCCAGACCACTATAGAGGTGGATTGAGCACTTGAGAGAGATCTGACGACGACGGATGAACAAGAAGCGAGTGCAACCGTGCACGAGCCCGGAGTTGGCCATGCTACAATGTGCAAGCGATCAGCGATTTATCCACAAGTTGCCCGAGCCATTTGCAAGCATCCAAGACTATCACACAACGACTCAGCTTAGATGATTTTCACGATGCGCTGAGTTTTTTCACACCGTCGACCGCGGTGACCGCGATCCTCACATTTCCATATTCAGACCATCCCCGCTTCCACAATGGTCGGGACTAGCTGCCCATAACCACCCTACCATGTAACCTCCCGTGCTAAGTGGCGGTCGATTTTTAGTCGGTTATAGGCATGTATGAACCCACAGCTACATCGCAGCACCGCCCTAATTTTCATTTGCGTCTTCTCTTTCACCCTCCCTGGTGATGCCCAATCCAGCAGCATCCATTTCGGGGGCGTTCATGGCTCGGTATTCTAGCCATATTATCGTACCCCGAGCCGCCAATCTACCCAACTTGGCTGGTAACGCAACCTTGTTCACAAACTATGTGCAGTCACATCCCGTCGCTTGTGTTCTTTTTTTGAGCAGGCATCATGCATCCGCCTCCCAGGGTTTCTAGTAGTGCCTGCTGTGACAGTCTCTCCTCTCAACTTTTTCAGAAATGCCTATCCGTGTTTCGTGATCTTCTGGCAGAGTCACGAGTAAAGCATCACTGTTCACAGTGCGAACGACGGGCGTCGTTTGTGGATATGTTAGGCGTCGGGCCATCCAAAAACAATGATATGAAACCGCATCAGACATGTACTACGCACACAGCCATAGAAGACGTCGTATTTGAACAGAGCAGAATACAGCCTTGCATGGCCCTGGGGTGAAAATTTCTGGCTTGCTGTGAGCGCTGTGCGGCCGCATGTCCGGTGGATGGTTAGTGACCGGTGCAAAGGCACCGAGATTGGCCGAAGAGGAAATACAAACTATATCATTCCAGCACTTTCACAGCGCCAATTAGTCCAAGGGCCATCGAAAGTGGCGACCGCCTCTTCCAGCGTGAGATGATGGTAACACAGCAAATAGGTCCAAGCGGGACAGAGAATGATGGTTAGAGAGGGAGAAAATGTGAGGTACGCAGGAGAAAAATAAGACATGAACATGGGTCATAGCAACATGATCGACATGTGGCATAAGCAAATGAGAAGGGAAATAAAACGGTTTACAGGCTCCCCATCCAGACATTTAGCCTCGCGGTCACTCTTGCAGCCTTCTGTACAATGGGCATCCCTCAACGTGTCGTTTCAAGGTGCAATGTCTTGTAAATGCTTCAAGACATCCAGGACAGACCAACCGCTTTGAAGTATGTGTTTCAATCACATGCCTGGCGAGAGTGCTCAGGTACCTCAGTTCGCTACCCAAGCAGCCCTCCCAGAGGCACGTGTACTCCGGGTTGGTCTTGGCTATGTGCGTCCGGCCTAGATGGTCTCGAATGTTTTTCACCTGAACGTGTTCGTTGCAGGTCGACCTGGGATCCGTCCATTTACATACGATCACTGATTCCTGGACAGCAATGTCGTTGAATACCATCCTATCCTTTGAAAAATATAGTTGTAAGCACAGCGCCCTAATCCGAGCAAGACAAGAAGGGAATACCTCTAGTGTCCAATCTGAATTGTATCGGACCCCATCATCCAAAATGTTCGGAACAAGAGATAAGAGTAGATCCGCATCATAAAGGATGCCTAGAGAAAGCTGATGAATTTCCAGATCACCTTCGAGGCTCGATAGAAGGTTGTGTCGAGTATAATTTGAGCCATGACCCACAAAGGGCACCTACAAGCGGATGGTAAATCACAACATACATGGTGTACCTCTGAAAGGTTGACATACCCGTTCATCGGCGCCGGTCTGGATGCCCGGTGTGTGCCCCGGATCTAGCAAGGACCTGGGCGCCATGCGTCTCACAGACGACTGGTCGCCATACAACCAGTTGTAATCGTGGGCTGCACCTTTCGTATGGGTGGGATAGGGTGCAGAACGTGAGACGCCAAAGGATCGAACAACTGGCTCGGATACGGGCTGCGCGTGAACACTTGCTCTTGTGACGGCGTCACTCCTAGGAGTAATGTGTAGCCTAGTACTGCGAATCGCTCGAGGAGCCGTATTTGATGCGCATGCCCGGACTACACAAGGGACATCTTATATACGCCATTAGCCTTCAAGATAGCAGCAAAAAGGTGGAATTCACCAGGGAAGGGGTTAACAGAACGATCTTCAAGGGAGTGCGACATTGCTATATGAATCCTAGTGTCCTTTTCCAGGGACTCGCCTTTTAATCCGAGGCCTGCGTAGTGCCACCACGATACCTACATGCTTCAGAACGTCTAAATGTTGAAATGGCCACGGCGGAAGTTACGTGTATCAAACAAGATTGCAAATATGCAATCGCCCAACCATCCTGTTTCCCCGCAGTCATCTTGACGTCCCTGACCGAGATATGGACAACGGGCTATTGATGGGTGTCCAGCTCGATTACCTCGTGAACGGGTTACGCGAAGATCGTGATAAATTTCATATGGTCAGCAAAGTTACCTGCATATCGGAAACCAATGGTACCATGAGCACGCATTTTTCATAGCGCCTGGGTCGGGTAGCCGCTCCAAGACAGACTCCTCGACGCATGAGGCCTTAAATGAGACCCGTTACAATCCTACTAACGGTCAATGGTTCTAACCCTTGTAAATGTAAACACGCGCCTAGTGGATGAGTGTTGTAGTGCAATGTTCGGTCATCATAACCCCACAGCAAGGGATCAGGGTACGAGTCGACATCGTGTTTGGCATGTCACAGGCATGGGAACTATTACCTCGATCAAGTACTCGGAACCTCAGTCAAGATCGCCGTCCTGCTCGTGTTCGCGCTCTGCACCTGCACTACCAAAACCGGCTGCCATTTGCTGCATAACCATCCAACGCGGGTTCATCAGATGTCTTGGAGTGCTCCGGGCCTTTGGCTAACATTAACCATCCTCCTAAATTAAACGCCATAGGTATCCGCGCTGGGTTTCCCGTGTAAGACGCGAGGACACAGTGATTCCTCCCAGTGATTTGCTCTAGGATGAGAGCCATCGAGCTTCAAGTCTCTTCTCCTAGATTTGATCTTGCAACTCTCGGGCGCCTCATATGCCACCGCAATCAGTGATTTCTACATCGTCCGCAGGGACGTCAGGAACTCCAAACCCATCGCAGAGGTGTCTATCATGTGTTGGCTTTGGGGTCGTGTTTGTCGCGCTAAACGCAATTTTGGTTGGCACAGCCATTGGTCCTCTGTATATCGATTACGCGATCTTCCTTGAGTTTTTCAGTAACATCCTGACGGGTGCAACCAAGATAAGCAGCCTGGACAGTTACCGCCTCCATTTATCAACGTGGTGAGTGGCGTTCGCAGACCCCAGTGTCATCTCACAGCTTCAACAGACCACAGCTGCAAACCCCGTTCAACCACCACCACATGGTGCCGACCCAAGCATCATTCCTGCAAAAGTGCATGGATTCCAACCGCCAGCTTCCATCGTGATATTAATGTCCGACTTCCCCTCTTGTGTCACTCTTATCACCATTTCCTTTGCGTAGCTCATACGGCGATGCTGGGTTTGCAGAACCAGGGAAAGACATCGCTTTTAGGAGATTGTGACCTCACACACGCACGCACCACGCACGTCCGGGAATGGGTCACAACCCCCGGAGCTAGTACAGCTAGGCGGTGAAGATGGGCTTGCCAAGTCCAGGGCCACACATCGTATGCGCTTTGATATAATCGGTAATGTTTCATTCCCCATCTGATTAAATTCGGCCCTGACTAAAATCTAAATTTGGAGACCACGGATAGGTCACTCGAACGTCGCGCTGCAGCATAATGTGGCATACCCAACGGCTCATTGAGGTCCTGGTCCTCTCGAGGCTCACGGCGAATTAATTGATCAATGTGACGCCTGTAACCAATGATGATAACGTATGCATAAGCCAATGATCCCGTTGGACTGAGCAATGGATCTACAAAATTGGCACAGCCAGCTCGATGTACCCCGTAGGATTCTGAAATGAACTTTTCGCGTTCGACGAATCACCCACCTTCCATGTAAACATTCGGTGTAGAACCTGCGTTGTTGACATGACACTACATGTTTCCATTGGAACGAACACCCAAGCTGTCAGGGTCTGGTAGTGCGTCCATCATAGAGTCGTAAAGCATCTGGTGGCGTATCAGCATCAGCCAAAAAAGGGTGCCATTAACCCTGAATCCAACTCACCGTCGGAGCGCAGTGCAAACAGAGCCAAGGGTGGCCAAAGATACTATCATAGGGTCAGTGATATAGAACCAGGGACTCGGTAAGGTAACCATCAAACCCGCGTGTAGAGCAGTAGAAGTCTCTTTGGGCGCTACAACGGTTGGGTTATTGTGACAATGCTCGAGTTAATGAACTCGACGATTCAATTTATACATGCAAACCCTAGAGACTTACCCGAGAATGTGTTGGACCAGGGCATCCGTCCTCGCTCTGACACTCCTTCTCCCGCTCGTTACTGATGCAGAAAGCCGGTACCAGCCAAATGGCCCCAATTCTGTCCCTGTCCAACTACTAAATGCTGCTCGTCTGGTGCGCTGACAGCTGATAATTATGTGATGTCCCATCGTCTACGTGCTCGTTAGCTTCCCCTTGAAGCTCCTAAATGCTAGGCAGCGACCGTTTCCGGAATGTCCGCAAATTAGACCGAGTTTAATTTGGGGCTCCTCGCGGCCTCCATGTTTACTCGCCTCAACTTGGATGGTTTTCTTCCTTTGATGGGTTCTTGTTTGCTCCGCTAATGGTTCCGATCACGAATTTCTGAAGTTGTGATCATAACTGTCGTCTGCACTTAGGTTGAAGCTGAAGCTCCACCTCAATATTAAAGTATTGCAGCCATACCCATCTGACACGGGAATGGATAGATAAAAAGACAACAAACAGAGAGGAAAATAAGTTATGTCAAACGGTGTAGCTCAAGTCCATTCGGAACAAAGTCAGAAATGTGAAAGCGAAACGAGTGAGTAAAACAATGCGCAAGCAAAATACAGACTACAAAACTAGCACTCCGATCACAGCCGTGTCACAGCCTTGGCGTCCAGTGGCAATCCTTGAGTCACTCATCAGACAGTGAATGTGAATGTGGCAAGAGACGTACCAGAAGGATCAATACCGTTGCGGGCCAGAATCTGGTTGTGGCGAATCAACCTGGCTTGATCAAAGCTGATACAAGCGCATCACATCAGCGCTGTCATAAAGGCGAACAAAAGACATACTTGACACGTTCTCGCCGCATGATTTCCAACACTTCTTGTGTACCTCGCTCGTCGAGACCAGCTCGCGAGTCCCCATCGTCGATGTTGGCCTCGATATCGAACATGGCCGATGTCAACCCAGCTTCAGCTTGACTGGAGAACGTGGCCAATGGTGTGTACTGGTTGAGGCCAAGAAGGGATCTGAGCCTCGCAGGCACATGGGGCAGGACGACAGCACGGTAGTGGTATCCCACTGGTGAGAATAGGAGGGTGAGGTATGCTGCGGACACAAGGCGCGGTGAACTCACGCATTACCAGTAATGCAAGGGCGGCGAGGAGGGAGATGAAGAAGAACATGATCAGGCGAGTATTTGAGGGCAAAGGCGATGTGCGATTGAGTAACAGAACGACTTTGAAGGACAATAATAAGACTTGGCGAGAGAAGAGGGTACGTAACACAGCCACAGACATATGGTCACATGACATATTGCACATCCTCCTCCTCACAGAATGGCATCGCTGTACGACACCCTCGAGGTAAGACACAACCGAACACGAGAACATTCAGACATTATCGTCTGTGCAGGTCGAATTCTGTCCACCACTGGACACATCGCTTTTAGCTGCTCTCATTGCAGATTTAGACCCCAGCACCTCTTCGCCACCATCAGACCAGCTGGGCATCCTCCGCACGACCCTCAAAGAACTCGCAAACCAAGCCACAACTCAATACGAGCATGAACTTGCACACGAACTCGACGCGGCTCACCTCTCATCTTTCTGCCTCACCACAGACGAATCCTACAGCAGCCCCGATTTCTGTGGCGAAACGACCGAAACTTCCACTGCATCCGATTCATCCGCCGTCTCACATCAATCCTTCAGTTCACCACTGGGATTCTTGCATGCCGCATTGCCGCACATCCCACAGTCGCGTCTCAGACGCGCGCTTAGCCAGGCCGGCGCCGATGATGGGCGCGATGTGGACATGGTGTCTGTCGTGGAGTCAATATTGACCAGTGAATTCATCCATGAACTCGAAGAACGAGACCTAGTTGCCTTCAGCGACGACCAACTGCAGTCCCCGTATACACCCCTCGACGACGACTTTTGGGCACGTGTTGAACCGAAAAAGAAACCGTCTGCCAACATCAAGAACGTAAAGAAGAAAAACGCACGCGCAAAGACCATCACCCTCGTCGATATCCGCCAAAGACAACACTTGCCACCACCTACACCCACCGGGCCACCCGCACCAGACCCATGGACACAACTCTCCTCCCTCTCAGAGCATCTTGCAACACTCCTCCCACCCCAACCCGCGTCCTTCTTCCAATCTCATTTCCACTCACCAAGCTATGCGTCCCCCGCGAAAGCTTTGCGCGCTGCACTCTCGACCATCGCGGGTACCCAGAACAATGCACCGTTCGATTCTTCTACTAGGACAACCCTCTTCAACATGCTCGACCTCCTCCGCGATTCCACCACATATAGTTCTCTTGATCCCGAACAACGTTCAACCCTCTACGCTGACGCTGAGCTCACCCTCCATGCAACACATGGCCGTGGAGATGATGCAATCGACATCGTATGGCTTCTCCTCGAGCTCGATCTCGATCTCGAATCAGGGACTCTTGCTATGGGCGTATACCATAGCCCTCAGTCCTCGCTCTCACCTAGTTGCTCGTCTACTTGGGCCTCCCCGTCCACGGCGTCACTTTCCCCGCCGTCTGCGAACCGCGACCGAAGCGGCAGTACTAGCGCGGCAACACGCCAGCTCCCAAGTGGCCCACCACCCGTACAACCCCCACCGACGTCGAAGCGGAAGAGTACTTCTTCCCCCTCGGGGATATCCACGACCACGACCACGGCCACAGGAAACCAGGCATTCCAGTGGCAAACTGTGCCTCAAAGGCCACTCAAAGACCCCCACCCTCTTGCCCTGCACATCCCCGCGTACGACACTGCTAATCAGAGTCGACGTTCTGCGGGGACGGGCAAGGTCCGAGGGACGGGCAATGGGTTAGGCAAAGGCGGCAAGGGCGATGTTGGTGAGCTGGCCCGTCCAGATTTAAAGCAGCGTATGGCAGCAAGTCTGAAAAAGCGGAACGAGATGCTCAGAGAAGCATCCAAGGCATGGAACGGAGGGAACGCGAAGACGCGCGGCGGAGAAGTCGCGCTATACTTTGCGGAACGGGTACGTCTGCCCCCTTCTTCATCGACCCCGAGTTTGATGCACTCTCTCAGGCACGCGAGTTTCAGGAGTTGGCTCGACGCGAAGCGCTCAATGAAGCGCGGATCATGGTCGAGTCAAAACGGTACGTTTGGCTATTACTTTCCCTCGTCGTGCGTTTCGCGTGTATTCAATGTTGCTCATTAATGTGACGCAGTGCCCGAGCTGCAGACCGCCGTTCAGTCGATCTGCACGGGACTTCGATCGCCGAAGCGATCGTCATCGTAAAAGAGATTCTCGAAGAAGAAGGGTGTACTCCTGGTGCGTCCCTTGTCCCTGTCCCATGCTCGTTTTCAATACACTTTCTCTCACTCTTAGCGGACCCGTTGAGAATCATCACCGGACGTGGCACGCATTCCGCGAATGGCGTCGGCGTGCTCAAACCTGCCGTTCGGAACGCACTCGTGCGGGACGGCTGGAATGTCGGTGTCTGGGACGGCGGGCTCGTCGTGCGCGGGCGCACCTAGTTGCCGTCCTTCGGTCGTCGTGACTACCTGTACGTCGTTTTGTTCCCTAGGCTGTTGGGATTGTATTTCTTGCGTATCACTTGCTTTCTTGCTTCTTCTCCTCGTCCTGATACCCAGATACTTGCTGCTCTTTTCCTGCGTCACCCCTCCCCCCTCCATTTCTGCTTCCTTTCCTGCCTCCTTTCCGTTCTTGGCCTTTGCTGTGTAACATTAGTGTGCTTTGCGGTATTCGCTCGATGTGGATACCGTTGTATGACATCTAGCGAATTTTACTATTACAGGACCGTTCACGACTCTGTCAGGGTAATGCTACAGTGAAAATGGTATGTCCGCCGCGCTGACCATCCAGGTGGGACGGGAAGAAAGTATCGACGACAACGAATGCAAGCGAAACAGCTACAGCAAGAATAATAATACAAAGCAACCGATCATCATGCAGTTCAAGTGACAACAAAAGAATTGCATCGAAAGCGACATTCAGTGCAAACGCGAGCAGGTGCCGAGACAAAGGGCGTTACCTTGAACCCTTGCCATTCACCGCCGCCTCGACCCTAGTCGGCGCGGGGGCCGAGGCGACTCAGATTAAGCTCGTCCGCTTCAACTCCCTTGTCCGCTGGTATCGCAAGAGTCGGAGCAAGATCAAGATAAACCATGTCTTCCATCCAGGCAGTTTTTAACAGTAGTTCGTCGTCGGACTCAGGGTCCGGTCCAGGGACAGCCGCAAGTTTGGATGCCGGGCCAACGACCGTTCCAGAGCGGGTGCGTCGAACGTCGGACAGCGAAGAAACCATTATGCCGGGCAAACAGCCAGATGAGGAAGCTCCATGACTAGATCGGACGTGTGCAGATGCACGAATGGTACCTGCTCGCTTCCGAGCCAGATTTCGTTTGGTATGTTTCTTTGCGGTCGCTCGGATGTTTGCGGAGCGCTCTTGCAGAGAGTCCGCACGCACCAGTGGAGAAGTTGGAACAGATTGGCAACGTGTTTCTCCGACAGAGCATGCATCCAGGCCACCTGCAAACAGTGGTGGGATCAGATACTCACGTGGTGACGACTGTAGAAACTCGTTTGACAATGTGAACGTACGAAGATTGTCTAAAATAGTCAAGTACATGTACACAAGGGGCATACATACCATGGATGTCCAACGATCCGAAATCCTGCGCCAAGTGCGATGCTGGGCTCGATGGAGGACAGGTTTCGCTCGGCGATGTCAGTGCGCTGGAAACTCTGCGGGAACGAAAAACGAGGGCCATTCCGGGTGCAGGACTTGTTCCAGGAAATTCGAAGCAATCTTTTCCGACTGATGTCTTCCGTATGCCTTCTTGATCAAACCGCCTGGTGGATGCGGCTGATCCTGGCCGGCTACTGAATGGTGATGCAAGGCCATCATCATTTGCCTTCTTATACGACAAAAAGTGTTTGGAAGCCGGAACTGGCGAAGGTTCTGACTCTGGCATGAGTGGTTTTGTGACGACCGACTCGTGCAAGTACGAAGCACACGATGGTGTCTTGTATGCAGCATCTTCCTCTTGGAAAGCATCGACTTGACGGGATCGTTTGAGCATTCTGTGAACCATCTGGGTTTGTGTGAGATCGTCCATTTCCGGTGGAAGGGCCTCCAATGGAGATGATGGTAATCCTTTGCTGTGGTTCTGGATACGTCTCCTTTTGTTGGCATAAGTAACCTTTATGAATCGTCGACTGGGCATGGTGGCTCGCCGACCACAGTGATGGTCGTAGAGAAGAGAGATCATAATCTTATCACTACTGAATTATATAATATTTATTTAAATTTTATTTTCCGTGTTTGCTTACTTGATATCTTATGGCTGTGCTACCGAAGCGTTGCTCGACAAAGAACTGAACGAAATTAAAAACATACTCAAACTACCGCTCAGCCAATCGACACCGCTTTGATGTCCTCGTCCATCTGACTGCGACTCTATCTACTCAGATTTCCTTAATTCTCTACGAATAACCTTATAACAACCGCTCTAAATGGTCGTCACACGCAGAACACCTGTCGTGCCCCCACCGGCACGTAATCCCTCTCTCCGGGGAACACAACGTCCCCCTCGGGCCCCATTTGCAAAGGATACCGCAGGTGCATCGAGGAATACCGGTTCCAGTGTTGCAGCGGCGTCCTTTGACACCTCTTCCGCCAGCCATGGAGATCACCAAAATGGTCTGGTGAGTCTTCGTCTCTACATTAACTGAAGCCATCCAAGCTACAGTTGTTGAATGCCAATTCGGCTCCGTTTTTCCTCGATCATACCTCTGTGACAGTTTGCATCTTCGTTCAGTCATACGTGTCAGAACGGAGGGGCTCATCCACATTGTTGCAGGATAACAACTCTGTAAAAAAGTCCAAGAAGTCCAAGAGACGCGGCAAGGTGAGTACTCCCTTCACTCTACCGTAGCAACGTTTGACCGTTGATAGATCAAGTACCAAAAATCTAACTTCCAGGCCTTTTTGGACTTTCTTACCAAACTCCTTCTCCTCGCGTTCACCATCTACGCGTTCACCGTGTGCCCGCAGGATACACACCCACAATCCCCTATTTGTCGCGGCTTGACGGAATACAAGCGCATCGTGCTTGATCCCTACATCATCCCTCCGATACAAGCCCTATTTGCACACCCCTCCATTGCCCCTCATGTCGAACGTGCGAAACCCTACGTTTATCGTGCTGTAGAAGCAACGGCTCCAATCCTGCTTCGCACTCAACAAGAGTGGAATCTCCACGTCGCCCCCCAGTGGGAGAAACGTATCGTGCCAGGGTGGAATAAACGCATCGTTCCCCAGTGGAACAGGTATATCACCCCTCAATGGGACAAATACGTTGCACCTCAGATTCAGTTCGTTCTGTCCAAGGTGGAACCTTATCGCGTACGTATCATGCGGGAATACTCACAACGCATCGTTCCGCGTGCCCGGGTTGCGTCTTACAACCTTCAGCGGTGGCAGCGTCAAGCAGAGCCGTACGTCCTCATGGCAGTATCAAAGACGAAGCATGGATACCACGCGGCCAAACCTTATGCTGTTCCGTTAGTTCGGAGGTCGGGCCACCTGCTACAACAATTGGCGCTCTTCCTTCACGACCAACGTCAGAAATTCGTCGATCCTCACGTCGCCAAGATATGGGAGAAAGTCAAGGAGCTAAGCAGTGGACAGGTGACTCACGAAGCCAAACCCGAGTATGAGTCGTCGGCGTCGGAGACTACACTTACGGTTCTGGAGACACCAGGCTACGAAACCCTTGTCTCAACTACCCATTCACTTGCTTTCGCCTACGACGCGATTCCCACTTCGGAAGCCGATGTCGCGGACATACCATCGTCGGTTAGCCCCGATGACACAACTATCGAGCCACACTCCACACCCGCGGAGACCGTTTTCGTACCAAAGCTGGAGACAGTGATACCCGCGCCACTCGCCGACGCGCCAACGGACGTCGAAGCTTTTCTGGAAGCTGAGTCTGTACTCGCAGAGACTCTGAATGAAACGGAGACCTATTCACCCGACACCCCCTCGTTTGTAGAAGAAGTTGACGTAACCACGTCCTCGATCATGGTCGCCGCGACGACCGCATCATCACTGGGACCTCGTCCCTCTGTAGACGAGCGTAGCGAATCACCGACCCCGATGTCATCGTCCAAAATTGCTGTGCCAGCGGCCTCGGCTACGGTCCCTCCAGTGAGCTCACGCACGGACGACGAAATCGACTTGGACGCGTTCTACGCTGAACTAGGGCTTGACGAACCGCTAGGAGACTTTGGTCGCTCCAAAGAGCATAGCTCGATTCCCTCTAGCCCACCTACGGAGACGGAGGACGAAAGGACAGAGCGTCTACGTCTCAAGACGGAGGACATGACGCGTAAGCGGGCCGACATCGAGATTCGCCAAGCCAAATGGGAAGCGGAGCTTGAGGCGCAAATGGAGCGCAGTACTTCACAGCTCCAGAATCGACTGAGTGACCTGCGCACGGCGGCCGCTGCTGACTTGGTGTCCTCCGCTGACGTTCGCAGTTCAATCGAGGAACTCGTCAACGAGGCGGAAAAATACATTAGAGGTGCAGAGATTTATCTCAAAAATCTCAAAGGGGAAAACCGGAGGTCGGACGAGAAGCAGGCTCTATGGGATCGCGTGGCTGATCGAGTGAATGACAAGTTCATCGAGCGGCTATCCGCCACGGAGAAGGTCGTGAACGCCTTGTATGGGAGCATACTTGACAAGGAACTTGAAGAGGTTTGTAAAAAAAAAAATTACCCCCTGTTACGCCGCTAAAAACGTCACAGGTCGCCACAGTCACTGCCGAAGTGCGTGAAGTCGCAGAAAAAAGCCAGCTAGACCTGGGTCTTGACTATGCGTGGTTGGAAGATGTGACACATAATGACTGGCAGCGATACCATGCCTTGATAGGCAGTGAGTTTGTTGACAATGACTCAAATACATAATACGTGCTGATGGTGCCTTTACGTAGCCAGTGAACGGTACGCTCATGAGGCCGCTTCAATTCAGGACGGAACACACCCCAAGGTGGTGGTAACCAATCCGATGGATTTGATTTTGGCAGACCTTGAGTCTGAAATTCAGGATGTGGTGATTGGGTTTGAAACGCGGCTACGTCGGATAAAGCGAGACGGCGAGCGCGCGTTCAACAATCATAACAATGGTGTGGCACAAAAGGAGGAAGAGAAAGGGTCCATTGTTGAACCTGATCCGGAAGTTTCCATTCTACCCGTGCCACATGAACAGGGCTCCATTCCACCCGTCGTCATTGGCCGGAGTTCAGAGGAAGTGTTGGAAGCGCTAGCCAAGGTTGAGCCGGTTCGGCGGGATGCAGAGCATCTGGTGAGCGGATCAAGTGTTGATGCGAACGAGGCAGTATCACACCTCTTCCAGAAAACCGATGGTGGCGCAGGGATTGACCACGTGGAGTTGTGATGGAGATATGAGGGTCCGTCTGCTATGTTGTTGAATATTCGATTTGGATATGGTTATGCAACGACTGCGTCTTCTTACTAGTGTCAGTCACGGCCGGTATAAGTGACCCTGAAGGGCTTTCAGGGTGGAATTGCCATGCAAGTTGCTCGTGGCATCTGCATGGCATCCATGCTACCGAGTGGGACCGAACCGTTACGGGATGTTTTGACCCTGCGATTTGATCGTGGGGTGGCCGCTAGATTGTATCAGCGCCGATCCTTGGGTGGGGAACAATTCTACTCTGTTCACACGTGTTCCAGGCTAGGGAGCACAGCAGACCGAGACTGCGGGGCAGTGACGGGTCATTCAAAGCCGCTTGTCATCTTCCTGACTCGAACCCTTCTCTCGTTAGCCATCTATTGTCTACAAGTACCCTCATTGATGCGGGTACCTTGTACGAGTAAACAATGTCATAATGGGTACCAGATTGCCTCCGGGTGGCGCTTCACGTTTCCCAAACCCCCACCAATCAGTGGGTACACGCATCGCCTGGAATGAGTCTGGGTCCAATCACTAGTGTCATGGGATGCAAACCTTGCCGCTTTCAAATCATAGGAATTACTACAGTTGGAAATTAACGGAAGCATTCGCTCGCTTGGAACCAAACCAGTCAATCGTATATAGCATAGGATTTAAAAAGCGAGACAGATTTAATCGTTTACGCAGTGTTCCAAACACTGGTGAAACCGGAGGATTTGGATAAAGGGAGTCATAACTGGATTAGTCAACTTCACCGTCGTCCTCTCTTTTCCACCGTAGATTCGATTCATAAAACGTGATCAGCTGATTTAGAAAAATAATCAGTGTCCGTTAGATATTCGCAACCGGGTCCAAACCTTCTGAGGAAATTTCTCGGCGCAAAGACGCGAGCTCTCCCGCACACGCTTTTGGTCGCTTTTCCTACACCAACTCTGAGCGCAGGCCGACAAGATGAAGATGGCACAACTCACAGGGTGAAAAACACATAGAGCTCTCCGTCACTTTCGCGCTCGACCGTGTCGACTGTCTCTATCAGCTCTTCCCATGATGGTACCTTCATGTGTTTCTTCATAGTGCCGATCTCCTCCACGTCGGATTCCTGCCTGCTCTCCTTCCTCGAGAGGCCATTGCTCTTTCGAAGCTTTTTCTTTGCTCGATGGCCATCCTCTTCTTCGTCTCGAGCCTCTGATGGGAATTCGTCCTTCTTGGGCCTGCTACGCTTCTTTACAACATCTAGGTCAACGGAGGAGTCTACGTCAGCAAGCGACTTCCTCGAAGATTTCTCAGTGAGTTTAGGCTTCGACTTGACGGGTTCCGACTTGCGAGGACCAGGTTTGCCCTTCTTTTTCTCCGCCCAAAAATGGTCGATCAGTTCCTTTGCATTTCTGAGAAAGTTGAGTAGGGCAATTGAAAGAGGTCCAAGACGCGCACCCTGCATCTCTCTCATCTACCCAGCTGTTGTGCTCCTCGCCATAGCCCCTCCATTTGACGAAATACCCCATGCGCCCCTTGATCACGAGAAATACGCGTCCAGCCTGTAATAGTGTAGAACAGTCAACAAAGAACCACTCACCCCCGAGAACTGCCCTTTCTTCGCGTCCAAGATTTTTTCAATCTCATATTCCTCTTCGACTTCTCCCTCGTCCTCCTCGTCGCCCTCTGCCGCAGTTTCTTCTGGTTCCTCATTCACCTCCTTGTTCACATCGCCCACGTCGGATTCAGAGGCAGACGTCGCCCGTCGTTTCTTTCCAGCGTACGTCTTCTTTGTTGAGCCAGTAGTAATCCGTTCACCTTCGCTCTCAGAAGTGAGTTCAGTGGCGCGTGGCATTGTGTTGAGTACTGAGTGCTTGCAAGACCAACGAACGCGCTAGTGGCAGGTGTAGGCGTGGGAATTACATTCAATCCCAGCACCCATGACCCTTCCTAACACCCTAATTAGGCAAGAAGACCCCCTAGGGGATCGACCTGGGTGAGCGCTGTAGCTGTGCGCGTCGGAACGTTCACGGTTGCAATGCAGCGTACGTATCTCAGTGTAGCACTGAACGTATGTTATTGTATCCACAGGACCCTAAGCTGTGTTCCCTCGACGGCTGCTTGGAAACGAAAATCCGCCCTGGACGGGAATGAATACCAACGGTGCTCGGCGATGCGGCCGAAACCAAGAGGCAGGGATCATGTTCGCATCGTAGTTAGGCTGAGAACAGCGCATGCGTTTGTGGAATAGCAGCAACGGCATAAGTTTTTCCAAGGAGCATTATTGTAAAGAATACGCGCTGTGAATGTTACATTGCTCTATCTCCGCGACGGACTTGCACTTCGCCCACGTGTCTCTCTTCCCCGGCCTTTCTTTGGTCCAGAGGGCGGTGGTCGAACAAAGGCGTAGTCGCATTGGACGATCTGCTCGAGGAGTGGCGTCCCAGATGCACCGTCGATGGCAGCCTGCGCTTCTGCCATGGTCTCATATTCGACCAACCCATAACCCTGAGTATGAGACGCATCAGTGTGCGGTGAGTGGGTACAAGCAGTGTGCAGACCTTGACATAGCCTGTACGACGGTCCAAGTTGAGATGCAGGTTTTTTATTTCACCAAACTCGGCAAACTTGTCAGTGACATCCTCCTCGGTTGCCTCTTCATGCACGTTGGTGACGAGGACGATCCAACCCTCGACGGCTGTCGTGTAGGGATGAGTCAAGTGCAACAAAAACATGAACGAGACTTACAGCGTGCAGCACGGGTGTCCGCATCCTTGATGTGAGAAGATTCGACTCGATCGTAAGTAGCTTCTGCGTTCACCGTGTCGTCGTTTCCACCTGGAGGTGCTCGTCAGACCGAAGAACATCTTGGCGGGGGTAACCACTCGACCTGCTGTGTTATGGAAGCCTCTCCCTCTGCGTCTCACAGTGCCCGCGTTGGCAACTGGAAGGAAACATCAGAAAAGCACAGCCGGACAGCGACGGACCAACCTTCATCAATATTCATTTCATCGTCGGACATTTTGGTAGCAAGTATGTGTACAAGAACTTGCGAGTGAGTGTGACAAGTGTGACGGGACGTTACCGGAGTGGCGGCTCGTCTAATCCGGAGGCCCGGCCGGCAACTCGGAACACCGTATCCGGGGTCCCAGTACACTTGGCTCCTCCTCCTCCTCGCGCTCACGGTCGGTAGATCTGCAATTCAGTTCTGCCAACGTAACGCCAACCAGTGAGCCTTCCCACTCCGGCGGAAAATGTTCCGAACAGAGCTCGGCGAGCGCATCGGATATGCCTCTATTTTTTTGCCCTCAGCGACCGCCCAAGCGAGCCCAGTCTGTCATCGTTTTGCCGTTCCTTTGCGGGATCTCATTCATTTCTCCTTGAAACACCGTGTTACTACTATTAACCTGGTCTAATGTTTCGATTACTTAAGCAGAATCTGTTGAAGCTAACCTCGTAGGACGCGGCTTAGCGCTAGACTGGCACTTATTTCCTAGGCGGGTCGGCTCCGGCAAATGCATTCACGTATATCTGACTGAATACTACTTCCACAGGCTGTCAATGAAGTTTCGAGTTACTAGCAGGCTAGTACTCGTGCCTGGTTGGGCCAACACTGCCTTTGTCGCAACTTGCAAATCTAGATCTCGGCTTTCTGCCCTCGCAGGGTATCCCTTTCACACAACCGCTTCAAGGGTCGCGGGGTTGAACATTGTCGAAAAGTATTTAATGCTCGACATGACTGGCCCAAATCTCCAGCGTCACCAACACTTCGGCTGTCCTCTCTAATCACTTTACTCATTTCCACCACGTGCAAATATGAACCCTGCTCCCCTCATTAACCACCCCTGCACGATTTGCGGCAACCCAACTTCCATGTGGTGCAGTCGGTGTCAGGCGACATGGTATTGTTCCCCGGAGCACCTCTCTAAAGTGAGCGCTGCCTACTGTCACGCGACTCGTAAACTCACCGACATTACACTCCAGGACTGGCCCCGTCATCGCAACGATTGTGTCCCGGTGGCACATGCACAGAATTATAACATGATTGCCACTCCGCCACCGGCAGAACAGCAGCTAATCATGGTTTCGGCCATTCTCTTCGCCCCCGAAGAAGGCAAGTCCTGTCTCCACGCGTCAGCCACGTGAATATGAATGCCGTTATATAGAGCGTCCCAGGATCATCACTATCAAGTGCCGCCCATCCCAAGTTCCGTCTCAGGGGGTCTGTCCACAGCCACTCGTCAGCGGACATTTCCCAGATGGCATCACGGAGAGCATTGTCTTGACACAAGGTCTTAACGGGGAACCCCTCAGATTTCCCCTCCATTTGTGGTATTCTCCGACCGCTCTGTCACGAAATGCTCCCATCAATCGTGCCATCTTCCACATTACCTCTGGAGCTGCTGCCAAAGCCTGGTGCGGACCTGTTGTCGTTCTCAAGTTCAACGGATCGCGAAGGCAGGGATATTCAGATGCGGGGTCCAACGATTTGCCTGCCTTGTCTGCCTACTTCCTGGCTTACAAGTAAACGCGTAACGCGTTCATACTTTATATGTAATTAACACTCAACTTGTGGGATCTGCCTTCGCCATACCACGTTGGCGCTGAATATCCCTATCCCACAGCAAGTTTAGAGCCATCCGTACTTTATTTATTTATTCCCCTGTCCTTAAACCTTTGTAGCCTGATTTTTTCTCTCTGCTTCGTTATTCGTGTTGATCATAGCTATATCTGTCATTTTTAGCCTACTCCATGAATAGAAAGGGTTGACCCCTCGTTTATCGTTACCCTTGGACAAAAGAAGCCAGAACAGCGACAGGCGACCGATTTCATGTGAAGATTAACGCGAACGTGTCAGTGGGAAGAGTCTAGGGTCACCGTGGACATGCTCGTGGACGTCGCATAAGAAGATTAGAGATTCAAGATGGTCGTCGCTTATGTAAACAAACCCAGTCTATTACTTGCCCACCATGATCTCCTTTGTGTCCTTTCCTCAGCCCACAGATCGCGTGGACTACACTACAGCGCGCCATCATCCAGACGTTGCTGATTTCATGGACGTTGACGATCCTGACACCAACGTAAAGCTGACCTATCCAGGGGAAACCATCACGTCCGCCCACGATTCCATGCGGTGAGCACTGTTTCATAACGTGCTCGTTGGAATACGGATCGAAAAAAAGCTGTTTGATAGTGGTCACGGAACATACGTGGACGAGGAAGAGGTGATTGCCTCCGTTGCAGGCAGTGTGGAACGGGTAAACAAATTGGTCACCGTCCGTGCTGTCCGTAGTAGGTGAGGTCACTCCATTCTACCCACGTCCTGCCTCAGCCCCTATTTCTTGTATCCAAGGTACAATCCAGAAGTCGGCGACCTCGTCGTGGGGCGCATTACTGAGGTCCGTCTCCCGGATCTTGAAAGTTCATTTAATCACCGTTTTCATTTTTTTTTCTCCTGGTGATGAAATTGAGACAGGTTCAGCCACGCCGATGGAAGGTAGATGCCAACGGGCGCCAGGAAGCAATACTGATGCTTTCGTCGGTCAACTTGCCTGGTGGAGTCCAGGCATGTCCGTTTCCCTCTCGCTTCACTCCTACACACTCCATGACATACCTGGTCTCTAGCGCCGAAAATTAGAAAGTGACGAACTCCAGATGCGAACTTTTTTCGAAGAGGGTGATCTTTTGGTCGCAGAGGTTCAAGCATTTTTCTCAGACGGTGCCATGTCATTGCACACACGCTCGCTCAAGTATGGCAAGGTTGTGCAGCAGGTTTCGCCTTGCATATCCCACTTTACTCACGATTCCCAGTTACGAAACGGACAACTGGTCATCGTCTCACCCTCCTTGATCCGACGCCTGAAATCACATTTTATATCATTGCCGTGTGGAGTCGATTTAATTCTCGGCTTAAACGGCTACATATGGGTCAGCAAACACGTTCAAGACAGTGACCACGGTGAAGAAGGTTTTGATGCAGAAGCCGTTTACTCCAACCAGAACGATGTAAGCATGATTCCGGACATCATACTAACGATGTTTGTTTACGCCACACTTTCCCCAGGATATCGACATTGCAACTCGCGCTGCCATCGCGCGCGTCAGCACCATAATCCGTGTTTTAGCGGATCACTTTGTTCCACTAACAGATACACGCCTTTTGGAAGCGTATGGTTGGGTAATTGAGCAAGAAATGGATACCAAAGACCTGGTCCTTGGGGATGTGGGAGACACGCTTGTAGCAATTGTAGGTAGCGATAGATAGTGTTGATTATGTATCCTACATATCGTCGTCCTCGCCATTGGTGACACCCTCATCTTCATCTTCGCTGCGTTCAGCCTCGTTCTCATCGTGGTCCGTGTTATTCTCCTCCTCCTCCTCCTCCTCCTCCTCCTCCTCCTCCTCCTCCCCATCCTCTTCCTCCTCCTCCCCCTCTTCGTCCTCCCCTTCGTCCTCCCCCTCCCCCTCTTCCTCCTCCATTGTTTGATCCGCTGCACCTGCAGGCGGTGGGGGTGGTTGTGGCGGTGGGTGATGGTGCATTGGACCTGTTGCCCCATTAGCCATTTTCCTTGCCTCGGCTGCGCGTTTCATCTCTTCTTTCTCTTCATCAACAGGCAACAACCGTTCCAAAGCTAGATCTTTCCAGCGCAGTGCACCATTAACTCCACCGCCGCCGTAGCCCATATCTTCGAACAGCGCTCGAGAGGTGGGATCGTACGGGGGCCTTGGGCGCGCAGCCGGGTGTTTTATGTTTGTCGGATTGCCATACGGATATGACGGGTGTACCTGTGAAGGCAGGACTGGAGTATTTGTCAATTTTGAACTGACCTGGAACGGAGTGTAACACACCATCGGAATCATCGGGGTTTGGAGGTACCATATGCGCGGGGATGTCGAGGTCTACGCGCAAAGGTTTCACGGAAATCGCGAAAGGCGTAATGATACTATCGTACCGTCATCAGACATTTCTCCCGAAATGTACTCAAGGCTATCAATCGTGTCAATTACTTTGAGGTCATGTTCGGTCATGTGTAAGTAACAATATGTAAGATCCTGTCCGTTTAGCTGTGGTTAGTGTAGGAGGAGAGGAATGATCGAGGCTGACTGTCATCATGGGCTGCGGAGTGCACGTCTGCGATCTATTGCACTACTTCACTGCCAGAATGATTTAGTATCTGTGAACTACAGACATCAACCGCACCATGCAACGGTAAAAAGGTGATACTCCAGTGCTGGCAGTATCAACCAGTACGCAGCCGTAAGTTTGAACAACTTGCGCTCGTGGCACTGGACGTCAGTGGCTGTGCTCATACACGGCTTCGCGGTTTCACTACGCAGTCCAGTGCAGAGGCTCTGAAACATATTCCAGGCTAAACCCTTTTCTTTATCCTCATCTCCACGGTTTCTCCTTTCGCGGGGGCTTGGGTATTCTGCTTTTCTCGATTTGTTGCAGCTGCTCACGTACGGCTCTTGTTCCCAGAAACGCACTCGTCGCTGTCATGTCAACTTTTTTGTCTCGCTTACTACCTCCCGATTGGGGTGGGCCCTACTGGACCCCGACCTTGAGAGCTTCTTAGCCGAATTTCTGCTGGTCAACACAGTCTCCATTCGGTCGGTGCCATGTTGCCAATACTGTCGATGGGCGTGTTTCCCCGTCCCACAGTGGGAACGCCTCTCAAGACTTTTTAGTGCCTGTGCCGTAGCTTCGTGTACCCTTCCTCTAGGGTGTAGTGGAGTCGGAACCCTTGAATGGCGTCACTTTCCTGTGCTCCATTGTCTGCCAAAGGAAATTCCCCCTTCGAACGGCACCCTGGAAAACGGATTTTCAGCATGCCACAGGGTCTGTTTACATGGACTTTTACCACAAGGCACTCTGAAAATTGAATATTGACACTTGGCGTACGCTTTTACGGAGTACTTATCCCACCCCCTCTATTAGAGGCCAGTCTCCATTCTCGGACGTATGGGAACTCCGTGTCTTATCATGTGGCACGAGACCCGTACAAGCGCTGAAACATGAACCCATTGCCGTTTTGGTGTTACTGAAAGTGATTCAGGAATCATCCTGTAGCGAGCTCGTCCGGGCTGAGCGGACACCTAAGCGTTCTAAGACATTCCATGACTTGCGACAATTTAGCGCCGCCGGGGGTTTGCCATTCCACGACGTCTTGCCATTAAACTGATTACCCTTGTGCTGTCATTTTTAGGTTCATATGAACTGGGCGGTGCATTTCCGGAGATCGATGCAACAGCCATCGTCACAAATTAGCGCTAGCTCGCTATTGCGGCGATAGGGTATGTGTAAATCTTGGACTCGCAGCTCCCGGTGCTTTTTCACTGCTTGTCAGGTGATCACAGTTTGCTCCCGATAGCTGTGTCCCTGTTTCAGTCCACGAAGAAACTTCCATCATGAGGAGGCTAGTACCGTGTTCAATTATGATTCAAAACGCTCTCAGGCTGTCCGTGCCCAAACTTTTTCATGGGACCAACTCACATCCAATCCCACGCATCTCACCTTCAATACTCGTTGCGTAAAGTGGCGGTGGCAGGCGCTGCCACGCTAGCACTGCCGGACTTGAGCTTGATTCGTCGGCATCTCCGGATGGACTAGTCCACTAAGCAGATGCCACTCTAGTAAGCGCCAAAGTTCAAAACACACTATACTAACTCACAACGCTCCGGAGTCATACGGGCTTTGTGAGCACCAAGTGTATCACGAAACTCCATCAGAGTATCGGACGATTATATCACATGCTTGGTAAGTCTTTTTGCGACTCGATGTGACGTTGCATTCCAGACCTCAGTTCACACGGCGCCCGTTCTATTGGTCCGTTGCTAGTTGCTACCCTGCAGAAAACGTCTAACTGGTGCCGCTTCTACTAGGGAACAAAGCAAGGGATACGTGGATGACGTCTCTCCCCTGACATCGGCCGACACTCGGCCCGGACCTTTACAACGGAATTTGTGGTCGTGTGCACCCTGGACAGAATACGTCTTTTACCGGATCGGCAGCTGCGCCCAAATGACTCGGAAAATCATGAAAGTGTTGTGACAACCAAGCGTCACCACGTGAGAGTACCGCCTAACGTGTTTTTTCCACACACGGCGATACCTTCCACAAACCGTCTAGTCTTGGCCAAGTAGGCGCAGCACTTCTGAATTCGCCGGGACCGCTGGGAATATGAACGGTGGGGCTTCCAAGTTATATATATCTATGACTATCCCGATCTGGCAAGTTCTGTGGTCGAAGAGGACTTCTTAGAAGCTTGGGGGTGTGAATTCATTGGGACCCTTCCGGAAGGTCATGAGATGGTCTTCTTGACAACCTTGGCCCTCGAAAAAGGCGAGGGTTGCCCTGCCCCTGATGGTGTTGCCGCGACTAGAGCGCTCGGTCAGCGACGGTGTCGGCCGAACATGAAACCTGATTCCGCTACACGTCCTGGATCCAGCGAATAGGTCTTTCCAAAGAACAGGTACCCGTCGGCGCTCTCGCTGAGCCATCGTGCACATGAATCCGCAGCTCCATCCGTTCCGGTCGCAAATGGGGCAAAGTAACTACGGTATAGGTTGGGGACACTTGAGCATGTGAACGATCAGCGAGATTCACGTTTGAGTACATAGTTTTTTTAACTTGTTCGCCGGATCTTCGTGTTCAGTCCCCCAGTCACCCCTGGACGTCTACCGGGCTCGAGTGATCTGCTTGGCTCCGGTCGCGGGCGCACAGGTATTCATCGCCTGGCCGAATCCTTGGGAAGAACCAACTTCAATCGGGAAAACAAGGGTTGTACAGACTAAATTTTCATACATATCCGACGATGAGTCGAAATGAGTCTATGTATAAGGCGTCGTGTGACTAGGCATGTATACACAGGTTTCATCGTCTCTCCACCATTCCCCGCTCTGCACCGACTATACCAGGTCTGGGCATCTCTGTCTTCCCTTCCGACTGTTCTAGCGTGGCTGACTCGAAATTCTGTAACCGCATTTCGACTAGGAACTCCTTGTCTCGGATCGACTGCGACCAGCCGGACAGAAGAGTTGTTCCAGAGACAAGGGCGCGATACATGCCAATCATGGCGAAGATGCCTGGATACACATGCACAACTAGAGTGCAACATCAGAGAGGTTGGTCCAAGTACTCCTTGAGAAACACGTACACAAGAATTTCGTGTCCAAAGGAACATGCAATATTTCCCGCAAGACATACACGCCTCCCGCGGGTAAGAGCAGAAGCACGAGGAGAATTACCAGCAACGGGAGGATGACCTCCTCGGTCGCATGACGAGGATCGGGGTGGGTCCATCCGTTGTTCAGGAGCTATAGTTGCTAATGTTAGCTCGAGCGTATCGGATCAAAATAAACTGGACATACGACGTGCAACGCGTCATATCGTCGCTGTGGCAGTTGTAGCTTCCGACGAAGCCTGACGAGGATCTTGCAGTACACGAGTCCTAGAGACCACATATCGACCAATCGAATGGTCGGGACCATGGTGGGGTACAGCGTCAATCGGATCGGCAGCACAATGTAAACGTCCACGACGAGGGCTAACAGGATCGGGATGACAATACCAAGGCACACGGCCATGTATGCTATCTTGGTCGACCAGAGGAGACTCTGCTTGGCAAAGTACACTGCAAAATCCGCTCGGGGTCCGTCTCTGGTCAAACGTTGGCGCCGTCTGTCCATACTTTCTGCGGCCTTGGCGACCAAATAACATGCCCACAGAATATAGAATCCTGCGAGGAACGAATAGCCGTCGTGGACTAACGAAGGTGAGATTAATGCGAAGAAGTGTCTGCCAATTTGCACAGGCACCGCGATGCAAAAGGTGGCGGTAATAGCCATGATCGTCCAGACGGCCATCACAAAGGTAACGATCCTCATGCGGAAACGTGGAGGGAAATATACCACGATGTAATCGTCCTTGATGTCGCGTTTTGCCTTCATCGCTTCTGCGTTTTGCGAAGCTATCAACGCTGCCGCTTTGTCGTTCAAAGGGCTACCGTCTTCGTGAACTTCGGCGGTGGCACGCATGTCTCTGGGAAGCGCAATATTATCGCTGGCAGGAACCCGACGGAAGGATCCATCTGGTGTCACAGTCATTTCTCCTTCGTCCTTTATAGATCTCCTGAAGAAAGCGGCCCAAGTCTTGTACGCACTTGAAGATTCTTCGTCTAGATGCCTGTCACCAAACATGTACGAGGTTAATCGTAGCTTCGCGGCTAAGAATTTCCACACGAGAACGGCCACGCGGTAGACGGCTTTCCGAGGTCGTAAATAGCGCATCGTGTACGGCAGCACAATCTGCAGGAACAAGAGATCGATCGGAACTTCGGAAAGAGGCTCACTGGGAATTCCGTATGGGTGGTTTGAACGACTGTGAAGATGCGCTACGTACCGGGTCTTCCAACGGATCGGAAATATCGATCGGTTACCGATAAACAACAGAATTGCAAGGCTCCCAACACCGCAAGCAACGACCATTGCGTACATAAATGCGCTGATGAGAAGTTTGCGGAATTGGGTGAAGGTGGGTCTGTCGAGTATGTCACGGATCGGGTGGAAATTCTGATCTTGAGGATCTTTGATGAACCACATTGCACCCGGACGCATGATATTTCTGCATCCTCCTAGAAGAACGGCAAATTGATACCTGCGAGAAAGTCAGCACTTTTGGGAGTTTGCCCGGGAGATCAGCCCACATGAACATAGTCCCTGCGACCCAGTGGTAGAACATCGCCGTCAAAGGAGCTTGCGTGAAGAATGCTATCCTCGATTCAAGGGATGCCTCAGGGAACACCCATATTGTACAAGCGTCCAGCATGATACCACATCCAAGAGGGAAGATGATAAGTTCAATGATGATGAACATTGCCACCTAAACCATATCAGCCTCGCTGCAAACTATCATTTACCGGATAAGGCATACCTTGACAACCAGAAGCTGTTGCCGGATCGCGTTTCTGACTGCTCTACCAGCCGTCCTCGCGTTCCCCACCGTAAATACGTTCAAGTAAAGTGCCAAGATGATGCTAACAACACCATAACCCAGCATTATAGCAAAAGCGCGCTCACCGCTTCCGTGGCCCAACGTCAAGCTTATCCACGACTGCCGGAAGTGGGTGGTGAAGAGTCTAACTTCCCGACCGATGTGGGCAAAACGAGGCTCCAGAAACTGTGCAATGGTGGAGTTGGTTTCGAAGAAATCATTTATTCTCTGCGCAAGGTGATTCGGATGTTGTTGAGGTGGCGACTGCAACCACAATGACGCTACACCGAGTAGCTCCGACCTCTTTGAAGCCTGAAGATTCCTTTGTAAACAAAGTCTGGATTAATAGGAGTAACGTACCACCCATGAAGTTATATCGTAAGACTGCGAGGAGACCGCCGGCGTAGGGCTCAAACCCCTGGAAAAATAGGTGCTGAGGTTAAGTAAACTTGCCAGGATAAATCTCGCTGTCCTGTAGAAGGACGGGAACAGAAAGCGGCCAAGAACAAAGGTGAAGAAATCGACAAAGGGATCAGTGACAATGCGCATTCCCCGGATGGGAAGGTGGAGAATATACAGGGCTCTTTGAGGATCAAGCTGGAAGGTAAATACATTAGATTGAATGACGCGCAGGCGACCGGGACGCACAGATAGAAGGGCGGCCGTTTTTCCGAGGGTAAACGGAAGCCACACACCAAAACCAATGGCCGTATCCAAAACAAAAATCATTAAGATTACCTATAACTTGGTCAGTTGAAAATGCCAAAACGCACTGCATGGACTGACATTTTGCACAACCCCGAAAAGTGGTCCTCGGAGCCCAATGGCTGTCAAAACTCAGTTTGATCAATTTGATTGTGTATTGCCTGCTTACCCTCTAGTGCACCCTCCATGTCATCCTCGACAGCAGCTTCCAATTCATCAACGGCTTCATTTGGCTGTTCAGCCGGACCCTGGGCTGGCGGCTGTGGCTGTGGAACTGGCCGGTTGTTAGGAACATTGAAATCTCCAATGTCAACAGGATCGTCATCATCGTCATCGTCATCTTCGCGGTCCGCATCCGCATCCCAAAACACAGGCTCCGCCTCATCGTCCTCTGAGTCATCCTCGTCATCAGGACCCGCCTCTGTAGGTGGCCGTTCCTCACCATTCGCAGCGTATTCGTCGTGCTCGCGTTTATGTGCTACCTCGGGAGGAACGGCTACGTCATCGTCGTCAGAGCTGACCGAATCGAACGTGGCAGGCCTAGGATTGCGGAAATAGTGCTCAAGCTCTTCTTCCATTTCGTCTCTCGGCCTTTTCTTGCTATCCTTACTCCCACTCGATGAGTCCATCGCCAGTATCTCCGAAGGGTAAGTGAAAATGCGTCGCTCTCGGGACCCCGGATCCTCAAGATTGCTCGAACCCAGGCTGTTCTCGGCGGCGGGATCGCTATCCGACATTGGCAAGTGCACGAAGCTGAGATCAGAAGAAGTTGGTGACGTGTCGTGTGATATCCTGAGATCCGTTTCATTTTCAACAGCTGGCGTCGTGGAACGTGGGGTCGGAGTCCGAGGAGGTTGGTCAGGAGAAAATACGATCGAGCGTCGGCGAGGTTCCTCATCAAGGATCGGTTCACCTGTCATCATCGCAGTCTGCAATGCTATCAAGGACCGTGCTGGCATCTCAGGGACTGGTTCTCGGATGTCTTCTTCCGAGTTCCCGCTTGCCGGAATTCTAAAGGTGAACTCGAAGGGAGTCGATTCTACAGCGCTAGAACGACCAGAAACCAGTCCAGATGATGGGGATGGGGTAAATTCTGAAGTAGTGAATAGAGAGGGACCGGCCTTGGCAAAGTGATCCGTACTCTCGTTCAAATCACCTTCATCCTGCCGCCTGCGCAAGCGCCTCCGAATATCTACCGCAACTGGCGCCGAATCCGCAGTGGCATCTTCCCCTTCCTTTCCTTTACCAGTGTCGATCAATGTATCAAGGTTCTCCGGAGGCAGAATCGCTGGATATGGAGGAACTAAAAGAGGATCCATACGAGGATTCTGAGGTCGGCGAGGATCACGAAGAAGTTCTAAATGTTCTAGCTGAAGAACTTCAAAGCGAGCATTTGGTGGAATAGCCTGATGATGACGCCAGGGCCTTGGATGACGACGCGCTTCAACCTCTAAATCGAGTGGAGCTTGTCTTTGAGGAACGAGCAAGCGACCATTCGCGTCTTGTACAGGCAGATTCGCGGGAGCTAGATTGGGGACAACAGGATCCTGGGGTGGCATAGCAGCAATCTCTTCTTCTTCGAACACTCCTGGTCGCGCATTCTGTGATATCCACTCACGAAGGAGGAAAACAGCGACGAATATCAGTACGATCAAAGATGCAATAATTTGTCCTGAGAATATGTCAGACGACAAGGCTTGCCAGAACGCACGAGACGTGAAACGATGTATGATCGTAACATTCCCAAACGAAGTGACCGTCTCGTTGCTGACTGTCAACGTTTGGACGAAGCCCATTGGTCGAAGATCCGCGGGGCGTTCACGACCACTGATCCACCACGCACTGAGGATATTCAGGACATTGTAACGGAAACAAAATAGAGACGACGCACGTTGACTCTCCCATTGTGAAGTAAACTCTCCACGTCCAGATAGTAATCCAAGGCAGCAATGCCAACCAAATAAACGCAATTAATACTGCTCGGATTCCGAAAAGAGATGCAAAGAATATTTGCTGTGCAAGTCGGCGGATGAGTAATAAAGGAGGTAGTGAGCTAGGCATGTCAGAGGCATAAACTAATCCTAGGGTCAGGTACCTGGACGACGGAACTAGCAGGCCAATCTCACCTTTCGTGAAAGAGTAGGGATGTTTGCAAACATCACAAGTTTTCTTCTTGCTGTGTGACAGCCATGTTGTCAAACTGTGAGATAGGTGAGGTGAGTGCAAAGAGGGAACGGTGTTGAAGCTGACCAGTCTTGATGGATGTACCGGATGGTACCAGAGCATTTGCAGGGATAGAAGAGTGGCTGGCCAGGTTCTCCTGGTGCACTGCATATTCGACAAGTGTCTTCAAATGACATGAGCACTCCAGAACCCATGAAAGGGCGCAACTCCACTGACCTTGTTCCTCGGCTTCTTGCATATGTGATCGGTCGAGGTGGTCTTGCTAGATTCGGGGATTGTAACTGTGGAGGATTGATGTGAATGTACGCCTCAGAACTCGTCCAGGATGTGTTGTAATGGTGAAGTTGAGAATGGGTAACTTTGTAGCGCTGGTTCTGCCAAATTAATGGAGAAAAGGACAGCGGCAATGTGATTTCTGAGGAAGAAGAATGCAAGTTCAAGGCGTCGAGGCTCTCTGCTTGCTCGGAGGTAAACAATGACAAAGAAAAGGTTTGTTGTAACCGAAGTAGCAGCGCCTCTCACTCGAGTCATTCAGAGACTCAAGACTACGGTATACTAGCTAGAGGCGTACGGGCAAAACATGAGGGCGTCTGCGGTAGACCCTCTCGTCTTTTGTTAAACATGTCCTTACTAGTCAGTCTGCGGTATCCCGGCCCAGGAACAATACGGCCGATACTAATTGATAAGCCTTGGAAGTGCGAGCTAGTGTGTCGGTGATGAGCATCGCCAGTATAGCTTACCAGTTTTGTGGCCACGTCAGATATGAGTTTATGAAGACCCGAGGGTACCTGTATCGACCATTTGGGTTGTACATCGTCCGCCTTGCCTTCCTAAACTAGCTGAAACTGGTCTGTGATCATAATTTCTGCGAATGAACTCGGGAAAACGGTCACCATACCCGCTCATGAAGTTCAGGAATTCATCAGCGCTGTTTCACGATACTCTTAGCGAGGACATCTTCTTGCCGCCAAAATAAAAATATGCCATCAGTATCATTAGATCGCCGCCCTGTGTGCAGGTTGATGCAAGAACCAGTAAAAGGGTCGTGTCGCTTCCACCACTGTGAGAGTTGGCACAGATGTTTGTCCCAATAGTCGAAAGCGCGAATACAAAAGAAAGTGGCGGCGCGTTATCCCATTTGTCGATAAGTCCCAGAGGACCTCTCCACACAAATGAATTCCGGTACGGGCACCCGCAATGCCAGCAAAGCCGCAGAGTATGAACGTAATGGGGATAATAAAAAGCTGTGTGTATTGACCATCAAACAGTACGTCAGTGCAAAATCTCTACTCAATTGAAGTTGGCCGCACCGTCTCGTCCTTCGCATAATTGCTGGCATGAGTGATATAATGTAGATTTGGAAATTGGGGGCTCACTGCAAAGTCGGGGATATCGACGGATAAACAGGTATATATATCCTAAACACCATTCATAGCGCTCAACGAATTTCATGAGAACTGGATCCCAGTTATGGTCGCATGCTCTGCAAAAAACACGCCGGAGGGCGGAACCCAACCAAACAGACATGTGACAGGGCATGGACTGTGAGTGCGCTACAGTCTGCGCATAAATGATACGTACGATCCAAGGCATAGGCGATAAAAAGACGAGATGATCATCCCTCGCAAGCTCTCCGGAGGAGAAACAAATGACCCAGTGAGAAAGGCGTCCCAGAAAGCCTAGAATTCCTCGAGAGTGTCGTGTTCATGATCACTAGAATCTGAGCTACTGCGTCAGGGGTTCCCCGAAGCGACTCACAACTGAACTGAGCAAGTAAGTACCCATACGCGCACAACTGGCGAGTAGGATAAACACCGACTTGCATCCGTAGTAAGCAGGGGCAGCCGACATTGACTCGGAATTGCCAGTGGTTTTTCGGAAAATGTGTGCCATCGGGTCCTGTTTTTCGTGAGAACTTGAGACGCTGTCAAAATCTTATCAGTTCACCCACCAGCAAAGTGGTTCGGTCTCGGAGGAATTGCGCTTAGCCAAGATCAAGTTGCGCAGACAAGACAAATCACATTTCTACATGATGAGCCAAGAGAGCGACTAGTAAACACTAGTGTACATTGTAGGGCCCAATTTACGAGTCATCCACATCCATGTAGTTGTCCGAGTCTGTGTCTTCGTACTCGAGGATATCTTCCTGGGCAACCAGCAAATGAGCTTCGAAACTCCCATAGTCGTCCCGCATGATGTTCCACCTCTCTGGCCGTGATTCCATGTCGTCCATGATGTACTGCATGTATATACCTCCATCTTCATCATCACCACTGAGACAGATGTTCCACCCAAGATGGATGCGATTGTATCCTTGGTGGGCATGGGCAACAAGTCCTTCGTCGTGGTTATACTCCACCTCATATTTGCGGAGCATCCCAATGGTGACTCCACGCTGCAGACATTTGAAGTCACTTGCGTCAAGGCCCTCAAAGAGGTAGTCGTCCTCGTTGATGTCGACACTAGGAGGTTCCCACTGAGGATAAACATAGTCCCCGTGGTACGCCTCCTCCTCGCTCCCGGTACCATAGCTAAACACGTCATCGTACCAGCTGGAGTCTTCT
The DNA here is from genome assembly GCA_038094075.1 of Xerocomus spinulosus. NCBI lineage: Eukaryota > Fungi > Basidiomycota > Agaricomycetes > Boletales > Boletaceae > Xerocomus > Xerocomus spinulosus. Next base: position 81,477 of record JBBPTN010000015.1, on the reverse strand, counting down.
TCTTCTAAATCTTCGTCTTCGTCTTCGTCCTCTTCATCAGTTGCGCCATAATCATCGATGTCCTCATCGTCTTCAGGAAAAAGACCCTCCCAAGGATCGGAGTCGTTGGAAGCCAGGTCGCGACCTGGCGAAGCCCCTGGTTGAGGACCTTTCGCTTTAGCGATCGCAGCCACAATAGCTTTAATCATGAAGACAGGTATCGGGCGGTGTCGTATATTGGCACGACAACATGGACAAGTCTTGCGTCGACGCAACAAGTAATCGGGATCGCTATCATCTTCCATTTCCTCGTCGACGGCAGGGGCCTTGCGGAACCACTCTTGAAGACATGTGACGCATAGAATGTGCCCGCAAGGTGAAAGACTGGACATTGTTTAGACATGAAGAAAGGTACACGGATAGACAGAACGCACGCATATGGTCTATACAGTAGCTCCATACAAATTTGACATTGCGAATTGCTTTCCACAGTCGCAATGACCTAGATCCAACCATAAGCGAATTCTTCAGCACAAGATAGATAAACAAACCTCATCTGCTTTCTTGGACTTGTTCTGTAACTTTGATAACTGAGACTCGAACCCTTTTAGCTTCTGATCGAGTCATGTCAAATTCCCGTCATAAGGAATTTTGGTCAAAACTTCTCACTTGTCTCTGGGCATTATCCTGTTGTCTGAGTTCCTCGAGAACCTGCGTAGAGTGAGCGTTGTCTTCAGCAAAGTCAATTCCAAGGATACCTTGCTTTGCTTTTTGACGGTTTTCTTGCTTTCGTGAGCCAACTAAGGAAAAGTAAGTGACGCAGAGTGTAAGTAGTAGAATATATGCGCACCTTTTTCCAAACATCTAATTCCCGTTTTAGTTTCGCGAACTCTGCAGAGGCAAGAGGGCCTGTGTAGTCGATGTGGGTATCAAAGAGAGCCTGCACCTCCCCTGCGCCCTCATCGTCAGAGTTGGTGCCCTTTGATAGCAGTTTGAGAGATTCTCGAGATTTTGATCTCTCCCTCTTCAAGGAACTGATAGCTGGTACACGTGAAGTACCAGCATGAGACGCGTTTTCCGCTAGAGGGCGACCGTGTGAGCGGGGTTTCGCCTTGAGTTTGCGACCCCGCTCAGAGTTTGGATCATCAATCGCAACGAGAAAAGGTCTCGAGCTAGAGGAAGGAAGGGAAGAGTTCGTTGGCTTCTTTCGTTTATTCTGGTCAGCATGAGAAGCGTCCAGTTTGCGTGTCGAGTTGAGTTGACCGTGTTGTTGGGCCGGTTGAGCATCGGGCGACTTGGACCTGCGCCTGCGCTGGTTGGATAAGGGTGTGGGACCAGATATGGACACCGGTTGGTGTCGCTGAGTATTATTGCGGCGTGGTCCCCTCGTAACAGTACTCATTAGGAGATGGATACGATATCAATGGCAAGGCTGCCAGCCGTTCAGCAATGTTCACGAATTGGCTCGATTAGTTATGACTGACCTTGTTAATCGCTTGAGGACAACGGACAAATTCGCTGCCACCGTCGGGGATGGCAGTCAAGAGCAAGACGCTGTGCGGTGATCATTGTGTGCCCATAAATGGAATGGAGGATGTCACGTGTTTTGTTGGTCAAATTCAAGTGACGCTAATTGTGTTCTCGCATTGCGCATTCGTATCGGTAAGGTCGCGTTATCTAGAATCCTTCTCGCGTTTGTGACAGTTTCAGAGAATTCCGGGTTTGGATGTACTCAGAGATAGTCAATCTTACACCGAGTCTGTAGTTCGGGATCCGAATTTGCCAATGTAGCCTTTCAGACAGAGACTTCTACTCGTAATGCTGTAAATCATCAAGCTGTTATGGCTGGAAGGAATTCATATCTCAGGACAACGAGGAACCAGCTTGGTATCCTCAATATTTTAATGAAGACCGTTCATCTTTGCACTATCAGGTCGGACACCAATGGAGGGTCGGATTCTGGGGCAGTATTGAACGTCATGACGAAGGGAGAGAGAAGGTTTTTGGGAAAGTGAAAGCCTTGGCTTGCTTTCCCGTCCTGCCCGGTTCCACAGATATTGTCCTTGAACACTCAAATTCGTCTGGAGGTCCTCACTCGCCTGCGTCAGCCAACTGAGGCCGAAGCTGGGGCATAACGCGTTCGGCACCAGCTCAAAAAGCTCAATTGCCTCCCAAGACATAGTCCTTACCTAAATGTGCCTGGACCATTGCCAATGCATGAAGGTCGCCGTGCTCCTGAAGACTCCGAAGAAATTTCAATTCTCAAAACTATGTTAATCTGGAGGACAAGTAGCGTGTTTTAGGAACTAACACGATTTTCATGGTTGGCGGATTAATTGGTTATAGCTCAGGAAACTCCACGCCGTTCACCTACGCCACCTGCCATCCTGTGGCACCGTTGGCATGCCCGCAGTGTCTCCTTGCTTCTCTTCACCCATTCCCACACCAACGATCCCTTGAGCACCATCCACACCACCAACAGTCGGTACCCTTGCTTTGTTGCATTGATCTAACGTTGTGCTTTGGGACATGTCTTGGGATATTCTTGGGAGAATGGCACCTGCTGGCAAACTAAGTTAGAAGGTATAGCCTTGTATTGTGGAGGGCGTAACGGAGTCCAGGTACGCAAAGTAATTGCGAAAACAGTGAGTAAGCCTTTATGCCATGTTTCTTTTGTGTTTCACATTTCCGTATTCAGGTTTCGAAGGCCCACAGTCTAATAAACCGCGCCTTGAGTCGAGTTGAGGTCCCCTGATTGCTGGCATCTACATCCGAAATGAATGGATAGCACAAGTCACTCGTTGGATAGCGCACGTTTGCCTCTTGGACAAACCTTAAACTGTGGGTCAATATTCGCTCCCTAATGGCACAATTACCTCAGTGAAGTTTGTGTCTCACTTACTTGGCCGCCCACATCAAGAGTGTAGGTCCTTCAATCCAGTCCCGCATTCAACCCACACGCCCCTCCAACGTGAAGCAAACAGCAGAATGACGTGAAGGGAAACGTGATGTGGCAGAAAGGATGCTGCGTGCGTGGTACGTGTCGCCATTTGCCGTTACTATATTGGTTTCGCCAAGTTCGTCACAGATGGATTGAAATCCGTGGTATCGACCGAAGCACGGATATTTGTTGCCGCGTTTTTCAACGAAATTCGGTTCGTCATCTGCCGTTCCGGTGCATTTGCCTGCAAACACTGATGGGTTGATGATACATGGGACTGACTTTGCACCTCAGACCTTCGTCACTTACCGAATATTCCTATAAGACGGCAATCCACATAGCTTCTGCCCTCTCGTATGATACCAAGGTATCAGGTGTAATATTAGGATCCCGCTACGCGTCCATTTCTGTTGACGTTCCGACATTGCAGGGGGTCGATTCTTTGTGAAAAGTGATGTTACGGGAACTGCAGTGCTGCTCGCTTTGCGACACACCTTCTCAATCATCTAATTAGGCTGAGCAAAGGGGCTGTCGCGATGACTATTCATCGACATCACTCAGCTCACGATCCAATGATATGGCAGTTTGTGCCCAGCCGGTGGCCGAAGAACTGCCGCCTACATCAAATCCGGCATTTCCGCACTTTGTCTTTGCCGACACCGTTCATCCTGAGAGTTATATTACAAAAATAACTTCAGCTTGGACAAGCGATAATTCTGCGAACCCTGCCTTGCTAATCGAAAGGATAGCCACTGCTCCAAATCGCTCACTGGTTCCGTTCAGCTTGCTCCGATTGATGGCAGGAAGGCGTTCACACATTTGATGGGATGGGAAACACGCTCAGAGAAGGTACAAGGGCTAACCACTTCATCAAACAGAATCCCTTGACGACTAAAGAAATTTCATCGATTCATCCTGTGGCAAGGCCCTTGCGACCCACCTGCAAATTGAAGCTCGGCTATTTCTATTACTTTCCTTGGGATTTTCATTGGCGGGAAACAAAGATAGCTGACCCAGAGACTCGCGGATATCTCGTGGAGGGAATTGAAACGGCGTTACGAATCGACTTAGTCCAAATGCGCCTTCGGACCCTGCAACGCTAGACAGTGCATGGGGATAACTGCCAACGTCCGCGATCATCTTGCCAGCCACCTTATCCTCCAAGTGATTGTTGCCCACTGATGGGATCCGATAAACTCGTTCCACTGGTCTGACATCCCCTATTTGCAATTCCTAGTGTGGCTAAACATCGTTGATTAGCAAGGCAATGGTCTTCCATAGGCTGGACACATCAGGATGTCGCGGACAAGATGCCATCGATGCAGGCATGAATCAATATCAACATCAGAAAGCTGTCCGTCAAGACACGCATTGGCAAAACAGGCAGTGCATGCCCATCGCAATCTTACACTGTCTCGCCTAGCAGGAAGTGGCATTAGTGCGATCGCCACTAACCAAAGATAGCCACGCGGAACTGTCAAGTCACTCCGTCCGAACAGGCTTGTACATTGTCTCTTGTACCTGCCTATTGGAGAAGAAGAGAACGACGGTATTTGTCCACAATCACTCATTCAGAGTTGGGAGAATTGATATCCAGGATACCGAACCCTTCACGGTACACGCAGGAACACTGCTGACCCTTGGTTTAATATCACAATACACACGATTACAGTCAGAGGGCTGGGGGTGTTTCATCTCCGTGATTCTGTAGGTGACACCTGGCTAAACTGGGAACAAAGACCAACACTGCGATAACCCAGCATGCATTGGTCGATTGGTCGATCAAATTCATTTCATTGGTCCAGTGTCAGGCCTCCACGCCTCTCTCGAGCTGCGAGAGTCCCCGAGAGACCCCTGCAGAGCCCCGGAATGATAGCGTATAAAGAGGGCACATGTTGAAGGGGATGAGCCAACGAATACAACTCCACAACTCCCTGGTCAGCATCCCCTCGACTTTCTCTTGCGGACATAACAATCTTATCTCGACCGACAGAGACAAGCGACGCTCATCACTCACATACCTGACTCTATCTCAATCAATAATGGTACACGAGGTGAGCTGTTGGCGAGAGTGATTGGGCAACGACTGACGATTAAACAGACCCCTTTTACCGTCCCTCGTAAGGCTGCGATCAAGCAGCCGTACTTTGGGAAACCAGACAAGCAAACAGTTAGCAACAGTAGCCAAGGAACAAGCGGATGCCACAACACCGGGAGCACGTCCACCAGCGGGGGCTCCAATAGCTCCCGTTAAGGAGTTCCTGTGCAACGAGGGACGTTCTATGCCTGCTTCTTTTCAGTACGGTAGCCACGGAACCGTCCCTGCATACGACCCCGTAGGAAATGAACGCAATGTGCGAATATATTTATCTTGTTCGGTTGCAAATGGTTACTTGTGAATGCACATTGAATGGCTCCCCGGACTATCCGTGGGGCTCGGGGGGCATGGTCTCCGCGTGCGCATATGCACATGGAGGACGAAGACAAAACAGTCGCGGGATTCAACATCACCGTGAAGTAGGAACGATCAGCCAAACAAGGGCGCAAAGCATTGACTAGCGATTAATTTAAGGTCATAAAGGGTCATGTACACAAGATAAATGTGGTCCGCTAATAGGTCTGGCTAGCTGTCACCAGCGAGCCGTTGAACAACCTGCTCTGCTTCAGCGCACTCCTTTGGATCCTCAAACACTCTTAACACGATATGCGGGGGCATCAGTAATCGTGCCTTGTTTACTCTGTTTTGGAGATCCCATCGCCTTTTCTCACCCTCTGTAATGGACAATGCTGGGCGTACACTCGAGGAGACGGAAGAACTTGACGATGCAATAGAGCTCGACGAGTCCTCCGACACACGTGATAGGAGTTTAAAATCGGGCGAGGGCTCGAACGAGTACGAAGTAGGGGGAAGGCTCCCCTTTTTAATGGGTCTGGGAATGCGGATAGCACCGGGATGTGGCGGGTATATGTCCGTATCCGAAGCCGTACGTTTTGGTGTAATGCGGGTTGATGCGCTGTTTGGAAAGGGCACGGTACCTTTTGATCTTGATTTCATTGGCGAGCTGCTCAACCCGAAATCCGCCTTCATTCCAGTCGGATCCTCGAGACCAACTGCGGACACATCCCGTATGAATACGCCAGCAATTTGACCTGGCCGCTCAGCAGCCAGCGAAGAATACAACTCAAGATCCTGTTCTCCCGAGTCTCCGACCAGAAAAAAAAGGGATTCTGGAAACCGGTCCAAAACCTCGATGACGTTCCCTTTTTTCCTGGTTGCCGGCGCTGACAAGAGTCCGTTAAAAAGTGATCGTCCCGCATAAGAGCGCAGACGGATGGAACCGAGGGGGAGCCTCGAAATGTCGATAAACCGGTTTATTACCGGGAGAAGCTCGAATGGAGAATTCGACTATCGCAGTGTGAGTACCTGCGAAAGGAAAGTAGAATGCAGACGGACCACATAGTGGAAGCGAACCCCACGCTTCCACAGGGTACCGTACCATTCCCCCATTCCAGGAATGATTGAATCTTCCAAATCCTTGACAAAAACTTGGTTGAATATTGCACGTGCGCCATCCACAACCCTGGCAACTTTCACGGTATCATCAATATCGGAGATGACACGTATGATCGAATGAGTTATTGGTAAACGTATGGTGCTAACGGGTGTTTCGTGGAGCTCTGGCATGGGCTCCAAGTTGATAACATGTGCTTCCACGAGTAATTCATGTTCGACGTGTGTTTGGTTGGATATGACGTGCATACCAATTGGATGCGTGCTGATATCGTGCCATTCTACTCTGAATGTTCCCGAAAAGAATCCGTCCGGACCGGTGAGCATCTCATGGATCAAGAGTGGTTGATGTCGATGGTGAGGGGAGCCTGGCGACTGGAGGAAGACACAGACTTGAACTTTTCGTGAAGGAAGTGATGACGCCCAAAATAGTTTGAGTCGTGACTCCAAGTTTTCATTCAAGCGCGCCAATTCGGTAGGTATGGTGTCCGCTTGTCCTAAATGGGGAGTGAATGCGGTATCGTCCATCTCGTGGTTGTGGTTTCCGCTCTTCCGGAAGCAAGCGTCGAGGTTTTCGACTTCATAATCATCAGGGATCTCGTCTGGACGGGGTGGAAGATTTAGATATTCGGGGCAATCTTGTGGTTCTGTACCGGGGGGATGCGATACAGGTTGGGGTTTGGGCATGGACGCGAAACCTATTATCACGGTCAATGAGGTATAGTGCGCCACATTCGAGGAACAAGAGTACGTACTCCTGGCAAGTTTCAAAAAGGCGCGTTGCGAGCGACTAAGAAATTCAGGCGTTCGACGAGACGTTGCGAACCCTGAGACATGCAAGTCAACGTCGAAAATTCCTATTAAAAAACGGTTAAAGAGTAGAAATTTGGAAGAACCCACAGGGTGGCTCACCTTCGGGCCCGCCACGACTGGGCGAATGTGGGCGCTTGGCTGCCCAACCAGGGAAGAGGTGAACTTCGTCAACGGTGGCGACGTCCGCAGTACTCCTTCGAATTTTTTGACCCGCCCATTTACTCCAGCTCTGGATCGTGTTACGCGCTTGTGTGATGTCTTCACATGAAGTTGCCGCCCGTCGCGATGATATTGAAAACTTGATTTCGCGCTGGGAAATGTAGTCTTTGAGGCTCGCCAACCTCGAGGAAGTAGGGACGGCCATTCTGAAGAGCGTGTGCTGTTTCAAAGGGACGGCGATGTGCCAGAGAGTCGTGGGCTGTGGTCATGAAGGTAAACAGTGTACACCGGCTTATTACCAGTGAGAGTATCCTCTTCTGGATGTCGTCCATCCCAGCCAAATTTTGTATAGCAAATATATCCAGAGGACGGCAATTTTCAGGCCAGTACATTCGTTATCCGAGCATGAAGGAAGGGCAAGACAAGAAGGGACCTAAACTACGCGGGCATCCAAGGGACTCTCCAGATGTACGGCTCTCAAAAAGCCTGTCGTGGTTGCTTCGCCATGGCGCAGAAAAGGCAGGTTTAAATATTCGTAGGGACGGTTACGCCAGAGTCTCGGACGTGGTGAGCCAACAGCATAACGCGCTCTGCTGATCAACAGTGTTCACTTTGCTAGCCAGCTTTCCAATCCCATGTTCAGAGATGTCACATTCACGCACCTACAAGATGTCGTGAAACGCGACCAAAAGTCGCGGTACCATCTTCTATTTGAGCCTCAGACATCGGGGTCTACTGGTGCAGATGTATGGTGGATACGTGCTAATCAAGGCCATTCTATGAAGGTCTGTCGCTTCACAGACCCCGAACCCTTCACCCAACGCTGGTTCTAGAATATCGAACTTGATTTGCAACCCATCTTATCAGCATCTGAGATTCCTATGGCCGTTCACGGAACAACTCGACAGGCGTGGCAACTAATAGGTTCGCTCTTTTGATCTATGCCGCCTTCCAATTAGTTATCCCTGTGCTAGCCACTCAGGGTTTGTCAAAAATGACACGAAACCATGTACATCTCGCGCAAAATGTTCCGGGTAGCGGTGTTATCAGCGGTGAGCGCACTTCTCTCAGCTATCAAGGATCGTTCACAGGAAATCTTGCATATAAATAGGCATGCGGACCTCGTCTCAAATACTCATTTTTGTCGACGTTCGGAAAGCTCTTGGTGCAGGAATCAAGTTTTATCTTTCCGAAAATGGTGTCATCCTCACAGAAGGCGATAGCAATGGCTTCCTGTCTCCGGAACTATTTCTGCGAGTTGAAAACGCGGACCGTACCCCTGTGGAAGGATGGAAAGGCAGTGAATCAATTTTTCCTCTTCCTACGGATCTCAAGATCGACGGCGAAGTCACGGACGTGGTAAAGCCGTCTCCATCGGCAGGTCAGATGGGTTGATGAGGTGGTAAGGATACATTCGTCCATTCGCTGCATAGGACACCGCGACATCCTTACAATGACGCACGATGTCCAATGCTACAGATGTAAACCGCCTCCGGGACAAAAATCGATCAGGGCTACGACTAGCCTTTCTGAGATGTGAAAATGCCGTGTTCACTGGCGCTCCGTCAAGGTATTCTCATGAACCCCCACTGCGAGTTGTTGAAGTTGCTATGAAGGGACTAATTATTTGGTCCACTGACTGATCATCAAGATCTGATCATCAAAGAAATTGCCATTTGAATCTGAAAGACAGGCCGGCTATCTACTGACGGTCCCATGGTTGTCCGGGTATTCCCAACTGCAGAGCTTGGCGAGCTCATCACCCAAGGTATCCCTTTGTGGTCTTATGATTTCGTTAACCAGTGAGCACCTGCTGCTCCAACGGGGAACTCTAGATATTGGACATCTCGGACTCCCGTCTTGCTTAGTGATCGGTCCCGTTTTTTTATCGGAATGCATCTTCCGGTAGAAAAGCTGGGCATCTATTTCTTTTATCTACAGAACGAAACGCGAAGCTAGGTGCGTCGGTGAGGAACAGCAACATTGTCTTGTGAAAGTCCACCCTCCGTCCCCTATCGTTGAGTCGTCGGTCTGGGTGTTTCTATGGGTCTCGTCGTCGCGGGTTTTGCGAGTTTGACACTCGCGATGGCTGCGTCTGTTTTGCCTCCTAGAGGCGCTTTTCTTTGTTTTCGGCAACCGTGGACCGGGGCCTTATCCTCGAGAGCATCCTAAACATGAGACTGAGTGGATGGCATTCGTGATGGAGAAAGTAAAATTACATTATATAGTGCCATGTTTGCAGCGTGAATGGAATTATTTCGATTCGAGAGGGATGCTGAGATCAATATCAGCATCTCAGTGAGCCACACTAACGAGGTGGTCTTACTTGCGGCGGGTGAGTCTTGGAGAACGAGTGCGGAGAGCTGAATGAAATCCTGTTCTCTGCGTTTGAGTTATATATTCCCGTTTGTTGGTCCCCGTGCCAAAACCAGTCTGGGGGTAAGTGCCGCATCAGAATCGGGTTATCGCTTTGGGGTGACCCCTAAACTCAATGGCATCGCCCTAGATTTTGATACGGCTAACAGCATCAGCATGACGCCTTCTGTGACGAGTACCTACTACGCCAAAATCTAAGCCGAGCAGTCCAAGAGTCGTACAGGCATCTACGGTCCGAACGAGAGCGTCGCTTGTCGGACTCAGCATACTGCGAGAGCTGTAAGCTACACACAGCGTCCGCAGGCTATATCAGATTACTATCGAAAGGTACAACCTGTATGTGATTTGCCTTGTGTGGCCATAGTACAGGTGAGGACGCACCGTTTCCAATCCAAAAACGACGTTCCTGTAAAGTACGGACCTTCCACAGCTAGTTCTGGCTTAAATTTAGGCGACAAAAATACCATCTATGGAACAAGACAGCGTCAAACTAGTCAATCTGATCGGAACTTGAAGATCTGATGTCCGTCGGGGAGTCCAAATCCCTTGCTTCGGGTTTATTGAAATCGAATGTTGCATGGGTTGCTCAGCCAGGATGAGAAAAGTCCGCTACCTGCCATAACCAACAACGACAATACTGTTGGATGAGGCGTAAAATTTGCATGGTTAAGTGAGAAGATACCTCTTGACACAGTGCTAGCATTCCTTTCATCCTCGTTGGGAGAATTCTCGACGTATAATCGATAGCAATCTTCCAAGAGTAACATACCTGAACAACATATCGCCGATGCAACGACGAACGTGGCCATAGTAAAACGGAGCTGCTTCAATGCTGCACACATAGCCCGAAAATGCAAAAGGGGTAAAATGTATCGTAGGGGAGCCGTACAAGTATCATCTATTTCGGCGGATGGACATCAGGTGCTGTGTCTTCAGACGCAGATGCTGTGGAACTGCGTGCCTCGGCAAGCTTCTGGAGTTCGGTCATATAGCTATTCAATTCCTATGCGGGTGTCAAGTACGTACGAGGCTAAAGAGATGGAACTCACGGTGTTGTTCGGCTCAAACTGTAACCCTAAGGATATTGATTCGATGGCCTCATGTAGCTGACCGAGCTCCACAAGTGCTTTGGCTTTTCTGAAATGACCTTTTGCCCAGCTACGGCGAATTGCAATGACAGTCTCTGCATCCACCAGAGCACCAAGATAGTCACCAAGCTCAAGTAGAGTTGCCGACCTGTTTGAAACGATGGTAGACAGCTCCTCCCTCAGGACTGCTGAGTTTTCCCAAGGTGGTCGTTGCAACGCGATGCTTGCAGCAAGATTGTATTTGGAAAGGGCCTCTTTGCGTTTACCGAGTTTGTAAAGGTTCTGCCTATGGTATGAGCAATCGTATTATGAGCAATGTCGGATTCTGCATACGTACGTTTCCCTCATCCTTTGTGTTTGTAACTGCCTGTGAAAGCTTTTGTTGGACGACGTTTGGTGGAGGTGGGCAGCGGAGGTTGGGATTGATGACAAGAATTTTGGAGATACGGTTAAGCCCGGTAAAGTCCAAGTGGCATTCGTCACACTTTTCTACCTTGTGCTTGTTGCAAAACGCGAACCCATGACCAGGACCACCAACGACGAGATCGACCGGACGAAAGTCGGCGTCGATGCGCGCCTGCATGACAGGGTCAGGCTGTGGTGCAGACGCTGTTTGCTGTGGTCGCTGCATAGGATTGGGCAACTGTTGAAGTTGAGGTTGAGCCATGTCTGTGCGGGGTTGGTTGATGACAGAGGTGTCAGTGTTATGCGTGGGAGAATGTTGTCCAAAACGAGAAATGATTGGTCATCAATTCCCAGCTGATTTTTTTCCTCACGGTGTCGTCTTTTTTCGGCTTTCTTTCTCCTCCCTCCATCAACGACCTCTACAACACACCTGGTTCAGAAAAATCATAAAAGAACTTGAAAGTTCAGCCTCTTCTTCTAATATGACCAATGGAATTGTAAACGGTAATGCAAGTCTCGAGACCCAGTTCGGTCGGTCTGTTTACCTCTCGTTGAATCTCGTATTCATCCTCTTCAGCCTCTCTCGGCATAAATGGGACGAAATCTACATATGTTCCTCCCCACTTGAGAAATGCGCAGCGCGCTGTTTCCTCTCCATCACCCTCTCCATCCTCTAATGGGTATGTCGTATTCTGTCCCACATCCAACTCCGCAGCTGACTGGCGCTCGTTTAGGACCGGCTGGAACGACCCGCGCGCATCACCTCGCAGTGGTTACGAACCGTTACGCAGTGCACACAATGAACGGGGTAGACCAAATGCCTTTGGAAATGGTGCCTTTGGCGCTCCCCGCAGCGGGCCCGCTATAAACGATTGGGCAGGGCGCCCCTCAACAAATGGCTGGACCTCGAGAGAGAGTCGAGGAGATGGTCCACCCCGCGATGCAGCTGGGGCCGGTGCCTGGCGCAATGGCGCTCACGTCGTCGGTTCTCGCAATATGCGTCTCGAGAAGGAGCTTTTTGGAGACCCTTCCGATCCATCCAAGCAGCATACTGGGATTAATTTTGAGAAATACGATGATATCCCCGTCGAAGCGACCGGTGCCGGAGTGCCCGAGCCCATCACTGCCTTTACGAATCCCCCATTAGATTCCGTTCTCCTTGAGAATATTTCTTTCGCTCATTACACTACGCCAACCCCGGTTCAAAAGTACTCAATTCCCATCGTTGCTGCCAATAGAGATTTAATGGCCTGTGCCCAGGTAAGTCCTCTTTTGCTCTATTGTGCAGGAACGTGTCAGCTAACGTAAATCGAAGACGGGCTCAGGAAAAACAGGAGGCTTCCTCTTCCCTATCCTGTCAGCATCCTTCGCTTCTGGGCCCAGCGCACCACCTGCCGAGACACCTCAGATGGGTTACACACGCACACGTAAAGCTTACCCTACTGCTCTGATTTTGGCACCCACCCGCGAGCTGGTTAGTCAGATTCATGACGAGGCGCGTAAATTCGCGTATCGCTCCTGGGTTCGCCCCGCCGTTGTTTACGGAGGTGCTGACATCAATCAACAATTGCGCCAAATTGAACGTGGTTGTGATCTCCTTAGTGCTACGCCAGGCCGTCTTGTGGACTTGATCGAACGAGGTCGTATCAGCTTGGCGAACATTCGTTACCTCGTTCTCGATGAGGCTGATCGCATGCTTGATATGGGTTTTGAACCCCAGATCAGACGCATCGTGCAAGGCGAAGATATGCCTGGCGTCCAGGATCGCCAAACTCTGATGTTCAGCGCTACTTTCCCCCGTGATATCCAGATGCTCGCTCGTGACTTTCTCAAAGACTACATATTCCTGTCTGTTGGACGTGTAGGATCCACTTCGGAAAACATCACGCAGAAAATCGAGTACGTTGAAGACCATGATAAGCGCTCGGTTCTACTCGACTTGCTCGCCTCTGAACCTCCTGGTGGTCTTACTCTCGTCTTTGTCGAGACCAAGAGGATGGCTGATATGCTATCTGACTTCCTCATGACCAATCATCTCCCCGCAACGTCTATTCATGGAGACCGTTCTCAGCGTGAACGTGAAACGGCATTACAGACGTTCCGCACTGGACGCACTCCTATCCTCGTCGCCACTGCAGTCGCTGCCCGTGGTCTCGACATTCCCAATGTTACCCACGTCATCAATTATGATTTGCCCTCTGACATTGACGATTACGTGCACCGTATTGGCCGTACTGGCCGTGCGGGTAATACGGGTGTCTCTACTGCATTTTTCAATCGTGGTAACAAGAATATAGTCAGGGACCTGATGGAACTCCTTCGTGAAGCCAACCAAGAGATCCCAGCATGGTTGGAATCTGTAGTCCACGAAACGACCTTTGGTGGTGGTTACCGTGGCCGTGGTCGCGGGGGTGGCAGAGGTCGTGGGGGCAATCGCGACTACCGCCAATCAAGTAACTCTTATGGGGGCGGTGGTGGATATGGCGGTTATAGCGGGAGGGGAGGATATGGTGGACCGTCCTACGGTGGTTATAGTGGGGGTGGGAATAGCTATGGCAATGGTGGATCCAGCTGGTGGTGAACGTCCCTGTGACATTCAATGCAACCATCGTCGTTCGCTTCTGAAACACGGTCCTTCAAGCACCTTTATAATCGCTCCGGTCTCACATGCAAGTCACTACCTTATAACGGGTTTCGTCCCGCTCTCGCTGTCTGTTTCTCGCTCTCTGATTCGCTTGGACTTCTGCGCTGCTCTTTAATGGATTTGTCTCGTTGCACCTGCTCATCATGAAGACTATACGGCCTATCTCATCCCGTCTGTGTTCGTATTTTCATTGGCGCGTCTATTTTCCCGCCTCGTCCTCTTTTCGATACTACCTCCATGCGCCACCAACACCATCCTCTGCATTATAGATAGACGTAAACGGCGGGCCGTAGATCATGAGCAGCTACACATCCTACCTAGTGTCGGTCTTTCGTTTCGCGATACCCCATGATTTATTGGCATTGCGACGCGCAAGTCGGACATTATTTTGATATCCCTTCATAGCATCACGAGACACTATTAACTGTTAGAGCATCGCATATCCTGTATCGTACTTTTCTTTCTTATTCGATGGCAACACTCCTAGACTTGTAAATTGACCGAGATTTTCCTTGATTTATTTTTTCTATTGGCCGTGGCATTGCTGGCTCCGGCTACACGTCAACTCGTGTTTCTTTACCACTTCAGACAACATTGTGCTCTCTCGAAAACTTCTTGTCACGATGCATCACCAAGGCTCATTCGATGCATCTGAATTCCCCCCGCTGAGGAGGCTCAAGCCGTTGCCTAAACGCAGACGCACGTCCGACACTGTTGCACAGGTCTCCGAACCAGACGACCTCATTCAGCCCATGGCCGAGCTGTTTGGTGGTGCAGAGTCTCTTGCAGAGGAGCTCATTGCACGCGCCAACGCCCTTTCATCCCAAATGGCCCTGCCGTCCTACTATTCCTCTGTGCTCGGTGGTGGCGATATCACACACAGCGCCGAGCAAGAGGCTCTCGAGGGGAATCTCTTTGGATCTTTCTCTCAGACCCTTGATCTGAGCGCTGTCTACCAGCGATTCACAGAGGGGTTGGGATCCGGGAAACAGGACCAGGATCGTAGTGAAGGTGATTATGCCGACCATCTACAGCAGCCAGGGAACACAAAGAAGAGGAAAGTTCCTGTGAATATGTCTGGGTCCGTAAACGGGAGAGAGGTGAGCTTGCCACTCGGTGCAGAGGAAGAAAGTGGCAGTGGCACGCTGTCAACGGGAAGGCCGGATCAGGATCTTGATATACTTGTTGCTCCACCTTCCTCGCTGGCTCAACCCCCATGGAAAGGCAAGATGAGCCCCTCGACCCTCGCGGGCTTGCAGCACAAGGAACTGCTCAAACACAGAAAACGCCAACTGGCGGCTGTTCTTGGTGCCCTTTCACTTGGCGATGCGCTTGCGCTCGATCAGGCACTCTCTACGCACCTGCCGTTCGTTAGCACCATGTTCAACTCTGATACCACTCCGCCAAGAGTACGACTCTCTCGTCGACGGGGTCCTCGGTTGGCCCGTGCCGCAGCGGCTCAAGGGTCTGCTTCTAGAGTCACACCAAAGGGTGCTCCATTTCCGACTGCACAGTTCACGTTTACGTTCCCCAGCGCGAGTGAGTGATGATTTCATGATATCTGAGAACAGTGGAGCTTGACATGATCTCGGCTTTTACCTCAGCCCATGATCGGCTCATCGCTACCAAAGAGGAGGTGCTGGCACTCCGTTCGCGCTTCGAAGCTGAGCTCGCGCGGCAGGCAGGTAGAGCTGCTAAGGCCGCCGCGGAAGCAAAAGAGGCAGCCCTTACAGCGAGTAGAGTATCTCGGACGAAGCGGTCAGGCAAGATCCAGCCCTCCTTGCCGACTGGTGACCTATCAGCGGATCCTTTAGAGTTGTCCCCATCGGGAAAAGGTCGCGGGAGCAAGAAGAAAAAGCGTAAGGGACTGGCTATTGCGTCAAACCCGCACCACCGTAACAATTACGTCCCTTCACGCCTTTCTTCTTCGGGGCATGTCAATGCAGCGCAGGCCATTCTAAACGCGCAAAACTCGCTCGCACCTCAACCGCTCCGATTTCTGTCTGCGGAACTCCCACCTCGTCGACGGAAGGAGGTTGTCGCTGTCAGAGCACAGATAGTTGATCCTGTAGACGAATGGATCTGCCCCCGATGCGAGTATTCACTGTTTTACGGTGACGGGGCGGACTATCGCCGAGCGATTCGGGACCGAAAGCAGATTCTTCGCAGACGAAGGCGGGCGCAGGAACGGGCGAGCGGACTCGGTAGCACTAAGAACGTGACCAAGCCTGTTTCGGAAGATGAAGAAGAAGAGGACGGTGAGCCTGCCAGCACCCGCAGTGCTGATGGTATGGGCAGACCTACTAGTGAGGGGAGAGAGAAGAGGAGGGGAAAGGGACATGATCATTTGCAATCTGGATAATGTTCTACTAATGTCACGACGCTCGTTTTGTTTCAGTGCCATCGTTATGAAGGAGTCGCCAATGTCATTATCATATCGACATCTTGCATTTTTATCTAATAGACGGACATTTGGATAGCGTGTGGGTCATATCTGGCAAGTTGGATCGGATGTGCGCTGTCGGGAGCCCTAATGACCTTCTGTCGACCGGCTGCCTGCAGTGCGGCCTCCTCGCGGATTCCACCACTGGATCGACACTACCAGCGGTGTGAGTAGTAGAGTGTACGCTAGCGATCGTACTACTCATCAGCCTCCGAGACCTGGCTCACCTTGCCAAACGACTACTACGCTTAGCCTTGACGTCTGACAGCGGAATCAAATAGTCAGAGTTTGTGTCCAAGTGCACGCCAGGTCGCTCTCTCTCGCCGATCTTTGATGCTGTTCTCGTAGACAAACCCAGCGCTGGTCGTCCAGCGTCGAGGCCATCTGCCAACCTGTTGTAAAATGTGCGTCTTCATCCTTCTCGGCGACGCGCCCAGTCCCCTGGCGCTCGTATGCTCACACTTTCTACAGCATACCGAGGAGCGGAACCGCCTGCAGTCCTGGCTCACCGTTGCGTGCTAAAGCCAATCATTAATACCCTTCGATGCTGATCTCTTCTCTCACTCATCCTTTCATTTCGGCTTTATAGCTAGCCTCGTGTCAAGCATCCTAGAATCTCCTAACCTGGGCTCGCTTTCCGGGTTTGCACACCCCTCCTTATTCCTGCGATATCGCCACGCATAAAAGCGCGTACTACCGCCGTGTTTCCAATCACAATCCATCCCTGCGCTATACGGATTCCATGTATCACCATCAGCAAACGAGTTCCTCTTATGACTACTCGTCATATCCTACCACGCCATTCGAACACACTGCGGCACCCCCTGCCCAAGCTTCGGGCCGCCCAGCTCGCCCGAGCACGTCCCAGACGCAGCCCCCACCTCAGCAGTCGAATTTTCAGTCATCCCCCTCGTACCCGCCCTCTACCACCTATCCGTCGGCTCCGTACAGCATCTCTCCCACCCATCCCCAGCAATGGCAGCACGAATCTTGGACCCCGCAGCAATATGCACAGCCTTTTACTTCCCAGTCAATGCAGACGGAGATGACATACGCCTCACCCACTGCCCGACCAGATGCACCTCCCCCAGTTTCCGCCCCGGATACGCGTGGCTTCCCTCCGAGTAATTTGCCACAACCACACGAGCCTAGAAGGCAGGACAGTGGGTATTCACAGTCGCTTCCTCCCCCTTCACACAATTCCTCTCCGCCGCGGACTAGGCGGAGGGAGAAGGACCCACCGGCCGTTGCCCCAGCTGTCGCCACAGGATCTAGCCCAGACTTTGCCAAGGTAATCACAAATGGACCTTCTTCGGTTTTGCCTTTTTCTGATAATTCATTTTCCCCAGATACAGGATTCCTATCGGCTCATCATGGATAACGCTAACCATATGATGACGAGCGAAAGCATAGAACGCATGTTCCAGTCCGCGAACTATGCTGCACGGATGATCGAATCCGCGATTGCGCAAGCAAACCCCGATGTTCGGCCTACGACGATTGTCGGCGAAAAGGACGGCCCGGGATCAAAACGACAGGTAAATTAGTGCCGCGGGTGCAAATTTGTGATGGTATAGATCACGCCTTGTTTTTTAATAGAAGGGGGACGAACATGCACAGGAGGGTCAAACATGTCTCGGATGCAACGCGACATCAACGCCTGAATGGCGTCGTGGGCCACTCGGTAAGTGCTCTAGTCATCTTATTCCCGGTCGCCTGTCTGTTGACGGTAAAATAAAGGACCGAGAACGCTGTGTAATGCCTGTGGCCTCGTGTATGCCAAACTTGTACGTCACAGGGGACGACTTCTTGCACTCTCTGACGAATGTGCGTTTTGATCCATTCGCAGCTCAAAAAAAGGGCGCGAGGAGAAGCTCGGTCGCGCGCCAGTGACAACGGAGGTCAGAGTTCACAACACCCCATGGACGAACCAAACGTGCTCTCGAGTGGTGGGAGCGAAGATGAAGACTCGTATGGATCACAGGACCGTAGGAGTGACTTTGGTGACCATGGGAGGAGAGCGTAGCGTCATTTCCGTAAGGGTTCGTCAGCGAGCTCGTGCGTTCTCATGTGCCCTTGTGGAAGCTGGCCTCCGACGCTGATTATGGACAATTTCTTGTAATGTGCACCCATATCCGGGTTGAGGAAATGTGGTACACACATTAATTCGATTGGTTAAACCTTAAAATGTTACACAAATAGGCTGGTAGAATGGATAGAGTAGGTTCCGGTGGCGAGAGACCTTGTGAAAGAGCGTTTGCATACCGTTGCGAAGCTCCACGATGCACTTTCTCTCATCAAAGTTTATCGGGGCGATCTCCGCAGGATCAGGCACTAGAGAATATAAGCTAAGTTCCGTTATTCCAATGATAGCCGCGCGGCTTAGAGAGCGATTATCTCTTGCAGGAAGTTAACCTTGAAAGACAACCCACATGGTATACGTAAGCCATTGAATTGCAAAGACCCTGTCGCAGCCTCGTGGCTGGCCATCCTGCACGAAGTGAAACGCCCTGATATGGCATAACAAATATGTGACGGGACGCAGGGCGGGGTCAGGTACTTGTGTTGGGAAAAAGGGTAGTCAGCAGCGAACGGACAAAGTTAAGTTACGGACCAACGTCATAACCCTGAATTTCTTTCAGACGCCCACAACGCATCCAGGGATTTGAACGACGTGCGCTGGCCATCAATGATGCGCTGGTGCTGATGCTTCCCGGCAACCAGACAAACCGAGTAAAATCGAATGGAATGATAGCGCTTGGAAAGCGTTCCATTCCTGTTTCACCACCGCTGTGCGCGGGCCCTTCTGAGACCTAGAAGCCGGAGGCGCAAGTCGCCACACGCACAAATGGCAAGTATCTCGTTTTGTATTACGGCGGTGCCGCAGACTTTTTTTATCAGACCGCAAGGCCGTTCATGAAGGTGCAGTTTGACGCACCGTCAGTGATACAGGGCGACCATATGCAGTCAAGAGAGAGGCACGACATGATGCAGGAACAAGCGATGTGGACGCGTATGGGTTTTTTGCCTGTAGGATCAGTGATGGATGCGGCGTACACAAGGCAGTCACCAGCAAGGTCATTTTAGAACACAACGATCGCGTGGTGCTCGATGCTCCTCCGCCATCCCACCGCCATCGTGCATGTATGAACGTTGGAGAACTTCCAGAAGTCCGTATATTCCGGCAATTCAATATCCGCTCAGTCGAGATTCTAGCGCTCCACTGGACAGGCGGAAACTGACGAGGCACTGTATCCTCTTCGAGTAGTTCGCTACCATGCACGAAGTCGTATTCGGTGACTTCAGTGCGTTTGTCATCCTTTTTGGTCAACGTGGACCGTATCGGGTCATGAGGGAAGTCGTGCGCTGATGCGTGCGTCAGATGTCTGCAATGTGTATCAGTGTGTGTACTTACACGCAAAGCAAGAATGCGTAATGGCCGTTGGGACTCGATGGGAGGGAGATAAGGCTGTCCTAGAAGAATGAAACTTGTGTTAACCAGGCCTCTGAGGTGCGTGAAAACAGCCATCTTCCTCCCAGGCTGATGGGGACGTGTCGACTTGCACTCATTTTCCACTCTTGCAACAGACCTGTCTTCCACATTACGTTACTGATAACTTTTTTTTTTCACCTTTCACCTGGGGTGAAATTTCCGCTGAGATACTTCCTTATGAAGGGGCAGCGTCTGATACATCAGGAGATAGGGTGAATGTGCGTGGTGGGCTGGCAACCTGTCGTAAGGGACCCTAACATCGTTCAGGTCTGGACACGGTTCGGATTCAACCGGTCAGCTCCCAAGTAGGGGTCGACAGCCCTGTCTGACAGTGAGTAGCCGAATACTGTTCGACACTACATACCTGCAAGTGCTGACTCGGTGAACTGAGGTTGCTCAATTGTCTAACAGTTGTTACAAGTGTTGGCACAAGTCATACCGTGACGGATCCATGACAGCAAGATAATCAAGATCCACTGCCAACGTTTGACCCCTGTTGTTGTCTAGCGATGACGCTAGTATGAGCTAAGTGGAAACGACGTGCGAACTGCACCTGAAAAGACGCCACACAGCAGTCGACGTCCAATACGCAGTACTAACCTAAGACGGCCATGGACGAATATTTGGATCCGATACACTCTGTTGTCGTGCGTGCTGGTTGCTGGCGTTTTCGGGCCAAGAAAAACGCTGTCCGCGAACGTCCGGACCAACCGACTCGCGGTTCTCATGGATCGGGATGCCGTAGCGCCATATGTGATATATACGTAGCTATTCATCATCACAAAGGTCCCTCTTGAGAACTCATAATTGTATTCTTATGCAGCTGTTACTCACTCGTGGCGCACTCAGACCCATGTGCATCGTTCGACCTGGGCATGCTCCACTGTAAATGCGACTTGCGATGTTGAATGTCCATTGTTACTGCCAGCTCGAAGGAATCCTAAGTTGCACAAAAATGGTGTGATTAAAGCCATGTACTCGATCAATGTCTAAACCTCTTCAATTTTGTTATCTTCGTCGTCAGAGTCGTCATGTCTATCTGCCGAAATGACTGTTGGGTCGTTGACAATCTCGGGACCTTCTACGCCTTTTATTAGTTGTACCAGACGTTCGATATGCTCAGACACCTGGTCCAAACGCTGCTTAGGAACGGGCCATGTTTCAGAGAAGGTTGTGACATACTTTATCGACCGTCTCCTCCAGGTGTGCTGCGCGAATGATTTCATACACACCGTTGGCTCGCAAATAGTCGCGACCCCAACGGGTAGTGCACAACAAGAGTAGCGTTTCCACATGCGTCATGCGTAGGACCGGATCCGGGTCCCTCTTCTTAGTCGGAGGCAGAAACTGCAGAGCAGAGGGAAGTTTTTCTTGATCCTGAAGGGGTGTCATATGAGTCATCTGTATATCCGCGGCGCTTGACGTTTCACCTCGAGATCGAGTTCCTCTGGGCCAGCTAGCGGGAGTAAAATGTAAGGTAGTGCATCAATGCCTGGCGCAGTTGTCGTAGATGGCGGTACCGCGACCTTGTCCGTATCGGGGGACAGTATCGCTTGATGTGCGGAGGCGTGAAATGCGCAGTTCCTTGAGTTGTCGAGTAGAGGTTAGCTAAATCTAGGGTCGGAAATCAAACTCACTTGATCGTGGAAGCCACTCCGCGTCTTCGAATTGTGTCGGGGTGTTCAGTGAACGGAACAACCTTGGAAAGAGGGTATTCGAGGACACTCTCGGGCTTCGTTGCGTCTCTAGGACTGGGTGTTAAAAAAAAGATTCTTCCTGCGGGTGACTACAACGAATGAGATAGTTGCTGTACACTATACGAATGGTCCGTCGTCACTTACTGCACTGATATTAGCAAACACGCTAGATAAGAAATGAAGATCCCCTTTTCGAACTCGCTCCAAGTCGGCGTTGGAACCCGAGGAAACTCCTTGGACGAACGCGTCAATGAGAAGTGGTAAAGCATGGACTTGCTGCGGCTCTGTCGAAGGGTACGGCACAGGGACGGAACACGTGGCCGACCTTGATTGTATCGGATGGTATGAAATAGGGGAGGTGGTCAAAATCGATGGGACCACTTGGATCTGCAGAGACAACAGGGCAGCACATGCCGAATATGAGCTAGTGAGATTTGATAAAAGCATTGATGCCAGATCTACGAGAACTGCATCTGGATTCTGTCAAAGATGGAGATGATCTGCGAGGCCAAGGATATGCGGAATAACGTACCAAAATATATGAAACTAGGAATGCAAGGAAGGATGTTTCGGACAAAAACGGGGCGAGAAGTGGTGAATCTGAAAGATTCACAAGTGCACGAAAAGCATCGTGTGCAATGGCCTAATATCGGAGGTTATGTGGATGTTCTGACCCACGAATAGAGACTCGAACCAGCTGGTCTCGACAGAGAAGCTTCAGATCGCGGATAATATCCGTCTCTTGGGGCTGCTGCAATCCGCCTCCTTGGAGTCCTTGGAAAAAGATAGACCGATGCGGGGAATCCGTTGGGCTGTGGCAGAGAAGATTGGACAGTGCTATTTGGCGTACTGAGGGGTTTTTATCCTTCAAAAATGGTATCAACTACTACGACTTCAATTCAGAGCTGTAGCACATATGTTTTATGAGACTAACCTCTTTGAGCTGGTTTTCCATGATCTCCCTAGGACGCTGTCTTTCCCACGGGTGCTAACGCTTTGTTGCTGACATAATCTATACCGATGCCGCATCACTGCCATTTCCTTGTCCAAGTTAATTAACGCGTCCATCGACGGCATTCGCTAATTGGCGTTGGCTTGTCGCTACACACATTTGTAGAGTTTGCAAGTACGCTATTCTGCAAGAAGTTGGAGTAGGCGCTCTCATTATCTGCGAAGCGCGGCTCTCACGAAGACGACGACGACGACGGCTTGGGCGCCGGTATGACGGGCTACAACATTACGCGTTCTGCAGAAGAGCTATTAGACAAGTATGAGTCCGAACCCCCGTCTTTCTCTATCCATCTCTACCCGGACTATTGGACACTCAACAGTGGCCCCAAGTTTCTGTACAACAACCCAGTCGCTGTGAGTCCACACTGACGCGGTAGTCCTTGACTCTCAACATTCATTCCTTCTAGTCCCTGTTGGACGATGTAAGAGCACACCGCATACCAGTGGACTATCTTGAATTGTTTGACTCTGCCCATGTGCCCTTCTATGATGGTACGTCATACCAGTAGAATGATCTTGCTCACGACTTAGGTTCTTGTCGTCAGGTTGCATGCTGGTAGAACTTCTTGACTACCGCCCAAAGAGGACAAAGGATCCACCTCTAGAGAAACCAGAGAAGAGCCGTGTGACACTTCATCCAAACGACGAAACCCTATGGGCAGATCTATGTCTGATGAACCAACGGACTGGCTCCAAGCTCACGGATCTCCAGGTTCTCGAGATTGAGGCACAAATATTAGTATGTTTCATCTCTCTGCGCTTCGTAGAACTGACATGGCTTCTCTAGTTGCATACGTCTCCGCCTCTTTGCCTTGACCCTGATCCACATCTCGCTCGTATTGCCAATCACACACTCAGAGTCTCCACACCATCTATCCCAGTATCATTGAAGCGGAAGATTGCCGCTATCACACAGGAGGAGGATGAGTCTGAGAGGGCAAGACGTGCCAAGATTATACAATTCATGAACCCAAGACTAAATCGCTCGCATGTTCCGAGGTATGTCCTTTGTAAAATCTTTCTTCGCGAACTGGTAAACTAGTGACGCTAGCTACACGATACTGGATGTTGCCAAACGCATGAGAGAAAAACGTAATGCGAAAGGGCAGGAAATGGTGGAAAATGCCATATCGAACCCCCCCAATCGTTCAACCCCTATACCTACCACACAACCCACACCCGCTCAACCTCCACATACCACCGCTGTTCAACCGTCTGCTTCTACTCCACAGCTTTCTACTAATACTCCAAAACTGAGACAAGTCAAGAAGGAACCTGGGGGGAGCTCATACCCAAATACGCCCGAGAATCCGCGGTCAACTGTGACTCCCGTTCCTCATCCGGTTGTCAATCAGCTTCAGACACAACAGCCCATCAGATCGCCCCCTGTACATGCTCGATCTCCGAATCCTTCATACCAACCACATCCTGTTCCAATGGCTGCTGGCTCCCCTGCACAGCGTGGCTATACCCAATCTCCTCGTCCACCATCATCACAGGCTCCTCATCCGCACTCCTCCCCTCTTGCCCCTGGATCCCAGCTTCCGACGTCTGATCATCGTACAAATCCTGGAGTCCACTTTATCCAAGTAGCACCTACTTCCACGCAGTCCAAACCTTCGACACCTCAGCTTGGTTATTCAACACAAGTACCCCTACCGCCGCAACAAACGACTGCTCAATCCCATCTTCAACAAGTACCTCCGGCTCCTGCGCCGCCTCCCCAGACGCAGGCCTCGCATTCGAATATGAATCTGTATTATGCTCAGATGCAACAACTAGCCAGAATCAATCAAGCACAGGTCCAAGCCCAAGTGCACGCACATGCTCAAACCCAGCCTCAAGTACAGGGCCAACTACCAGCGCAAATGAATCAACCTACTCAACATCCCATGCCCACGCATCCCATGTCCGCATACAGTATCACGCGACCCATGAATGCACATGGAAACCCGCACCAACAGGTTACGACACATATACCACAGAACCAACAGCAAAGCATAGTTGCACACAATCAGGTTATGGACGGCCAGCAGCAACCAATGTATATGGGGTATGGTTATCCGTTTACCATGGCCGGCGGCAGGTATCCACCACAATATGCTGCCTGGGTTCCGAATGGGATGCCACGTGTGCCCAATGGCCAGACGCCAGTGATGCAACCTGTCCACCCACAGATGCCAGTCGCTCAGGGCAAGGCTGCTCCGGCTGGTGTACGTGGTCGGTGATATGGCTCCGACTTTTTGTTTAGTTCATGGTTGGGATGTGACTTTGGGCCACTGTATTTTACTATATTCTTTCACATTCGATGGCTCGGAGATGTGTACTAGTGTAACTTGAATTACAGATAAGTTTGATCTACGAGACGTGTGTATGTGTTTGCTTTCGAGTTTCTACCACCAACCATGACCGGGCCAATTGGTATGTCTGTCAATGTCATCGTGGTTCAGTACGGTGACCATCCCGAAAGCTTTATTGTCTGTCTTTGACAAAACTGGGCTGATCGAGCTCGCAGAGGGCCTCGGTGCAGCAGGTGTACGACTCCTCGGTTCGGGGGGCACCGCGAGAAAGATCAGAGAGGCGAATATCAAGATCGAGCACGTCCTTTGACCCCACCACCTCACTGTATAATCTCATCAGGCCTCTCCAGCGATGTCTCCAACGTCACCAAGGCGCCCGAGATGCTCGGTGGACGCGTCAAGACACTTCATCCTGCCGTGCATGGAGGTAACTGCCTTATCCCGATTCATACCGATATCTGAGGGACACATTCCCAAGGTATTCTTGCGCGCGCGATCCCGTCCGATGAGCGCGACTTGGCGGAACAATCCATCTCAAAGATCGACATCGTCGTCTGTAACCTCTATCCGTTCTCTGCCACCATCTCGAAGCCTGGTTGTACGCTTGCAGAGGCCGTCGAGGAGATCGACATTGGGGGCGTCACTCTCCTCAGGGCGGCTGCCAAGAAC
The DNA here is from genome assembly GCA_038094075.1 of Xerocomus spinulosus. NCBI lineage: Eukaryota > Fungi > Basidiomycota > Agaricomycetes > Boletales > Boletaceae > Xerocomus > Xerocomus spinulosus. Next base: position 55,948 of record JBBPTN010000015.1, on the reverse strand, counting down.
CACGAACGGGTGTGTGTGTTGTCTGATCCGGCGGACTATGGCACGTTCTTGGATGCTTGGAAAAAAGGCGACATAAGTCAAGCGTTGAGAAACCGTCTCGCGCTCAAGGCGTTCGAGATGACCGCAAAGTACGACGAGGCGATCAGCGGCTACTTGAGGGAGCAATACGCGTCATCGGCCGAGAACCCTCCGCTGCAGAGACTAGTGTTGCGATACGGCGCCAATCCGCATCAAAAACCGGCGCAAGCGTTCGTGACCGAGGGTGAATTGCCCTTCAAGGGTGTGTGACTCGCGTGTTCGCGTATCCGGCACCTCACTTTACTGATATGCAGTTTTATGTGGCGCACCTGGGTACATCAATCTCCTGGATGCGCTCAACTCGTATGCATTAGTCAGAGAGCTGCAGGAGGCATTGAACCTCCCTGCGGCTGCTTCGTTCAAGCATGTTTCCCCTGCTGGTACTGCAGTGGGTATCGAGTTGAACGAGGTCGAAAAGCAGGTGTACGGTGTCGACGACCTGAAGGAACCTCTGACGCCACTTGCGGCTGCATACGCCCGAGCACGAGGTCAGGCCATCATAAAGCATATCGTCGCAGATCTGACCGATGTGACGTAGGCGCCGATCGCATGTCCTCGTTTGGTGACTTCATCGCGCTGTCTGCGCCATGTGATCTTGCCACAGCAAAGATTATCTCGAGAGAGGTCTCCGATGGTGTGATCGCTCCAGGGTACACACCGAATGCGCTCGACGTGCTACAGAAGAAAAAGGCTGGCAAGTACTGTGTCCTCGAGGTTACTATGTCCACCCTTTTACAGTTCCTTGGATATCGCTGACCTTGGGGACAGATTGATCCCGCGTATACCCCTTCTGAAATCGAAACGCGCCAAGTGTACGGAATCAGTTTACAACAGCGCAGGAACGATGCCAAGATTGACGCATCGCTCTTTTCCAACGTCGTCACTGAGAACAAGGAGGCAAGTCTTGTGTTCGTCACTCCATGGATGCATCATTGACTACGCATGTGATGTAGCTTCCTTCGCGTGCCTTAACGGATCTGCTTGTTGCCACGCTCGCACTCAAGTACACACAGTCCAACAGTGTCGCGTATGCAAAGAACGGCGCGATCATTGGGTTGGGTGCGGGCCAGCAATCGCGTATCCACTGTACTCGACTCGCAGGGGGCAAAGCCGACCTGTGGTGGCTCCGGCACCACCCGCGCGTCCTCGCACTCCCGTTCAAACAAGGTGTCAAGCGTGCGGAGAAGGCAAACGCGATAGATTTATTCGTGAGCGGGGAGGTCCTCGAGGGTGGTGAGAAGGCGCAGTGGGAGGCACAGTTTGAGACCGTGCCGGCGGCGTTGACCGAGGAAGAGCGAAAGACGTGGGCGGGTCAGATGGACGGGGTGGCCTGCTCGAGCGACGCCTTCTTCCCGTTTGCGGACAATGTCCACAGGGCGAGGAAGAGCGGCGTGAGATACCTTGCTGCGCCGAGTGGCAGCGTGATGGACGCCGAGTGTGTCAAGGCGGCAGATGAACATGGGATCGTGTTTAGTCACACGTCCCTGAGGCTCTTTCACCACTGATAATAGAGTGCAGTGGCAGCCGGAGACAAGAAATTATGTCTATGTATGTGTTGATCTTGCTTTGTGTATTTCTTTTGCAAAACTTTCAAACAAGATGGATTCAAATACCGTACAGGCGTTGGACCAGTGTACATAATGATAGCTTTAGAGATGCTTCAAGAAGAACTTGACAATCGCCTCGAATGCGCCCTCCTTTCCAGCCTTGACCTCTGGAACGGACAGGTCTCCGCGGACAGCGAAACCGTGCGTGCAGCCCTTGAAGTACTCTCTCTGGTACAGTTCTGAAGAAGACTTTCCGTCACCAAGGATTTTGTCCGCCAACTCCTGGGATGCGATAGGGAATTGTTGGTCGACTTCACACGAGTTGATCAAGAGAGGAATGCCGGTCTCTTTGAATCTCTGATAAAACAAGGATGGTGAGCGTGAGTACGCGCATTGCAAAAACGACCAACCTGGAGGTCTTTGGGAACTTGAAGGAGAGAGGGGTGCGAGACGGCGGCGACCTTGATGACATTATCAAATGCGAGGTCGAATGTGTAGCGACCTGTGGTGGATCCATGCCCTTCAGTGGTACTATTCACGCGCTCGGCCTCTCCGGGACGCACCGCCAAAACAATAGCCAGTTGCAGCAAACCGCGTTATGCCTTGTTCCTTGAGGCCGGCGATAACTTTATCGAGGGGTGGGCGGGTGGCATCTTTGCCGTGGTTGACAAACCACGCCGCTAAACTCACGTTTTTGGTCTGTCCAGTGGATAGATGGGTGAGTGATCTATGAGTCAAGGATCGCACACACGCCGGATGCATCAGCAGGATCCCCGTTGAGGTAGTCGATGGCATAGACCTTGTGTTACAGAAGGGTTGAACGAGTGTCACTTCATGTTGAATTGCTAGCATACCTTGAACCCATTCCTGGCAAAATCGTCCGCGAGCAACTATGTTCCACTGTCGTGAGTGCTGAGGTTCAACGGGGAAAGCATGACCCACTTGGCTGTTCTTCAGCTCGATACCGTAGACGTCTGGTAAGAAGAGGATCGCCTTGTCCTTGGCGTATTCACCCTTGGGTGTTGCGACGTAGGTCCTAACCCCGTTGATGACCTCGACTATACCTGCGATAGGAGCTGGGTGAGATGGCAACCACTGCGTAGATTTTCGTGATATACCCTCGCTGTCGCCCTCGTGACGAACGCCTGTCGAGGATGAGATCGTACAGTGAGCATGCGATGGGTACTCATACCTTGGATGCACTGGTCGCAGAGAGACATGATTCTGGGGATGAAATGTGATCAACGATCCTTAAATCTCCGTGCAAGCTCTGTAATTGGTACATCGGGTCAAACATACCGATCCGATACACCGAAGTTTGTAAACCATTCCGCAGCTCTTACTAACGATGGGTTATCTACACTGTCAGACCTGATGTGTGTCTTCCACTTGGACGTTGTTTGATGATGTTGAATTCGCAAGTCGCTGACTAAAGCAGTCGTCATCTAGATTGCTACAGTGTCAGACACCATTACCACTGTGCACTTTTTTTAGTTCGACTCCATGGGCATGAAAACCTTAGCCCCTCTCTCCCCGATAAAAGTTGTGCACTACACCTCGCAACCGATCGAGAACCAGGCTGATTCGATGATGCAGTTCCATAAAGCAAGTAATTGGACCAATCGCCGTTCTCAACAAGCCTGAGTTTGTTGTGCGGCAATATAGTTTGGAACTGCACTTCTTCGGGCATGTCCGTAAGACTCTCAAGAGCAAAGCCATAAGCGCAGAGCTGGTTTCGGAGGGCTCCGGCTGTTTCGTCGTCCAGGTTTGATGGATCTTGTTCCAAGAGCCGATGAACGCCGTCTTGATCATCAAACGAAGTATCTGGCATCTCAAACTGATCATCTCCTTCCTCTCCGTCATCTTCTTCGTTTGCACTGGGGCCATGCTCCTCTGCCAGTTCACGAGAATAAACAGAATATGACCACCAGAAGCCAGTGATGGCAACGAGGATAACGGAGTTCTGGTGAGGATACATCCGAAAGAGGTGGAATGCTTGCTTGGAAAGCTGACTACGAGCAAGTGTCATGGGCTTTCTAGCATTGAGCAAGCTTGACTGGATATTATCAGAGCGAGGGCCAGAGGCCTTGAGTTCTGCAAGCAGAGGGAAACCAACATATGTGACCCTTCGCGAAAGATGTGAAAAGTGACTCGTATTTTCGGGCCGAGGGAACGAGACTTTGCGGGTGATCGCAAAATCAGGAATGCGAGCTCGATCTCTGTGCGATGGGATAGAGATACTGTGGATTGAATCTAACGTCACGTTTCCAACCTCATCCATTGACTCGTTCAATTCCTCATCTTCAGTAGACATAAGGTGGTCGGGACCGGGTGTGGTATGTGGTTGGGATACACGGGAAGAGTCGTACCAAAGGTAGGGTTGAGGGGCAACAGAATAAGAGGGATGCTCGGCCACAAGAGCTGCCAAAATCTGGGCCCATGGTTCGTACCAAGGATACTCCAAGTTACGGGGGTTCCACTGTCTGCTGTAGGCAGCAAGCAAAGAGAGAAGGCACTTGCGCTCAGCGAGAGGATGCAAGTTGTGGCCAGGGAGACGAAAGGTAGTGCGGTCGGACATGTTTCGATCTGAATGACTAGTCAAAAATGAAACTGTTTCTGTACATTCCGTCTAGAGAACAAGCAGAACACCCGTACGAGCTAGACGCTGTCAAACCATGGTGGACGTGCCAGAAAAACCTGTCAACACTGCACGTGATGTCTTTGTTCACGCGAATTGCCCACCCTGCATTTCCTCGTTCGCCATGTAGGTCTCAGATACGTCGGATTCGTCGCGTCTAATACTCTTCTAGGTCTGCTCTAGGACAACCCGCCTCTACTTACACTGGGCCCCGGGCCACCAGGATTCCTAATCCTCCCCACCCGTATCGCGTCTATGGCTACAGGATCAATCAGGAGTGGATTTACAAGTTCGCAAAAGATCACAACATTGGTGGCCCAGACATAAGTGGAGGCTCACGCGAGAGTGCTGTCTTTGGGTACCTCATCAACCGACTCCCTGGACTCCAGCTTCACTTTCTCGACGATCCGACTAACATCGTGTTCGGGTACTGTCATTGTCTTGCCATCGCGACCAATTGGAATGAGAAGAAGCGCAAACTAGCAGCCGGCAGGCTACCGACGTGGAAATCCGTTCTTGGAACGGAAGAAGAACCCCGATGGTATAAACCTACCATTGACACGATTCCCCGCAGGTTCGTGATTGCTTTCCAAATACGCTCACGATTCTAAGATAGCCTTTACATCTCGTAGATGATATGTTGCCGATTGGTCGATCTTTGTATTGCTCGCATGACATCTGTACACCAGTTAGCCACTACATGTCATCATCCATGCAGTTTGAGGACTTGACACTCTGCATGTGCCTGCATGTCGAGTCATTCCGCCGCCGCCGCCTTGATTGTCCACCTCGTCCATTGTTGCTGCCGCTGCTTGCTGCCATCGTCCACTGGGGTGCCTAGATTACAGATTGTGATACTTCCGTCGTATCCTCCAGTCGTGATATGTGCGCTGTCGGGAAAGAGTGATCATACCTTTCGATTTTCCTCTGGAACTGCGCTGATCAGAGTAAACGTTGATATATCCCGCAAGGGATTAAGCTATAACTACTGAAGGCAACACAAACCTGCGATCAACGACGAGCTTCATCCTGGTGATTGAAAACGGTGTACGTGGTCGTAGCAGAGACGCTTTCAGTTGACGGAACGAGAGACATCAAGGTAGGTGCTGTGCCAGCGCGGCCCAGCGGAGCATCGACTCCTGCCCTGCATCAAGGTGACGGACACGGAGACCCCTGAATATGAACACGTGACCGGCGTCATGATCGCATTCAAACGCTTGCCTAATTCGGATGTGCCCAAAATCAGACCAACTCCTGCGTCTCCCTCCATCAAGACAGTGATGCCCCCTCAGCCAGGCGTGTTCGCCCTTCCCTATGCATCCACCCACAACGCCCGCCCAGACGTTATACACGTCCACCACCCACCCGTCGCTGGCCCGAGTTCCAGGACTCATGGTATGCCCAGGCTCACCCACACAGCCCATCTTGCTCACCACCACCGCAGAAGACCCAAAGAGAGAGAAGAAACGCAAAGACATTTCCGGAAAAATTGGAAAAGAAATGTCCGATCGCAGAGACGAGTCTGTCTGCCCTCGTATTGCTCCCAATCAACCCACTCACCTCCCTTTCCAGAGGCAGGCACTTTGCGGAAAACATCTCGGCTCTTCACAGTGCCGCTATACAACTTGCATCACGTCCCGAAACACATCCCATGTATAATCTCCGTATGTACCCTTTGTCCCTCGAGCGCTCCGCTATCCTCGCCCAGCTTAGCTACGAGGAAAAGCATGGCCTCGCTGCAATAGAGACCGCCTACCAGGAGGAACGCGACAGGGTCGAAGACGAGTGGCGAAAAGGACGTCTCCGCGTCCGAGAGCGCCTCCTTGAGGGCATCGAAGAACGCAGACGCAGGGCCAGGGAGGAAAAGGAAGGCGAGGGTGCCGTAAATGGTCCGTCCTCATGTTGTCCTCCCCATCCATCATCTCACCGCCCTATCTCCAGACGTCTCGCTGGACTCACAGAGCCGCGCACACATCACCCGCAAACTACGCAATAAACTGGGCACGTCGCCACCGCCAACCCCACTCGGCCTTGGCACGTTTGGCCTCGGAAACGGCACGATGACCCCCATCACATCGGGACCCCTCACGAATCCACACTCGCTCTCGGTCGATGAGATACCCTCTCCATTCCCGTTCCCCCTCACCTCCGTCACACTTCCGAATGGTCATGTTTCATCTAGCGCTGGCGCTGGCGCGAACAATGGTAATCGTAGACGCAACAAGGGAGGTGGTGCCCACCAAGGCACGATCGGCGTCGGTGGGTTGGGCAAGAGTCTTGCATTCCTCGGTCCATGCAAAGACGCAGAGGTCGAAGCTGATTTGATCGAGATAAGACGGGGCACAAAGAGACGCAGGGCAGCTGCGGTATCATCGTCCACAAAAGTATCATAGCCTCTATTACGTGCTGTATTATCTTATCTATCGGGATCGGAACTCGGAGATCAAATCCACCTCTCTCTCCATGTCGACCACCAAGCGGACGTTTCCCCCACTGTACAAGCCCACCGGCAACGCGGACACGGACTTGTTTGCGTTTTTTCACGTCCTAGAACGACTCAAGGTGCCCGACAGCGATGGCGACGTGTACTTGCCACTCACCCCACACAGACACAGAAACGCACCGGATGGATCGACCACGACGTACGTCTGTCTGCGCCAAATAGATCCTTTTTGACGCTTTTCCAGGTTCCAAACCCAGAGAGGTATGTGCAATGGACCTAACACGTGCCTATATGCGTGCTCAGCTTGGCCAGCATCTCGGACCACATGTACCGCATGGCAATGTTGGCCATGTGCACGTCCGACGCGACGCTCGATATACCCAAGTCAGTTTTGCTCTAGAGATGCGCCTGCTCGCTCACTGTCGCGTTCTCTTACAGGTGTGTGATGATGAGCATCGTGCACGATCTCGCAGAGGCCCAAGGTGTGCTGTTCTCTGTGCTTGCCGCACCATCTGATAGCGCATATACAGTCGGAGACATTACCCCTCGCGAAGGGATCTCCAAGGAAGAGAAGCGACGGCTCGAGGCGGTATGTTTCTGTACACTAATCATCGTCCACCGACCGCGCTGACGCACCGGTGCCGATAGGAAGCGATGCACAACTTTGTACACGACATGTTACACGGCAGTCCGGCTGCGCTCCGCATCGAGGCGCTGTGGGAGGTTCGTCTGATTTCATTTTACCCTTGCGCGATACTGATTCCGTATGGATAGGAATACGAGCATGGGGTGACCCCGGAGGCCAAGTTTGTCAAAGGCATGTTTCCGAGTTGTGTATGCGCCATAATCTGACCTTGTTTTGTATCCTATCCACCTTGCAGATCTAGACAGACTTGAAATGGCACTCCAAGGTACGTTCACTTTCCTTGTCCGGACACACCAACTGACGATTTTGACCATTCTTTCCACAATGCACGCGTTCATGATGCATACACGCAGCCCGTGAGTATGAAGAAAGGCATAAACGTGCTCGGGGAGACCTCCAAGGCTTCTATGACAGTGCCTTTCCATTTCTGCGTCACCCCGAGGTGCGTCACTGGGGAGATACCCTGGCCAAAGAACGCGAGTCAGACTTTGAGTCTCGCAGCGAGGCGTAGACATGTCGCCCGCCTTGATATCCATGGTGTGTGCCAATTTATGTGACGCGTCATGGCATGACTAAGTTCTGATGAGAGGTTTGCCTGCTGGCAGTGAATCCATAAGAGTAGGAATATAGACTACACTAAGCGCCATTTTAGAGCGGAAAACGATGCGTCTTTTTATTTTTCCTTATTGTTGCTCAAATATTACCTTGCATGTTTCCGTGCCCACCGCTCCATGAGCCCGAGTAATGGTGCGGCCGCCGAAACCCACTCCGTGGTAGTCGAAACCGGTAAACAAAAAAATCTATTCTATATGATCAAAGGGTAGATGATGCACAGCTACAGCAATAACATGGATCCGAGGAGTGCGAACATGATTGATCCAACAGCATATGGTATACAAATGACCCGCCGAGTTGCATAGGATGTCACGGAGAGGCGTAATGGGGCAAACCGTTCCCAGAGCAGCCGTAGATAAGGAGACAGGCGTGGGAGCGGCCAGCGCTACAAGTCAGTGTCACATACTATTGTGCGTTTTGATTCCATCTTCTGATTCCTCGACCGCCTTTTCTGGGTCGAATATGCGCTTCTCTTCCGTCAAGGCGAGAATCTTGCGCGAGACCTTGCTCCGTTTCCGAATTTCGGCCCCGTAGATGAACAGGACCTACGTGCGACGTCAGACGCCCAAACATGGCGGCCAAGGATGGTCAGGGGCAACAGGTACTCACAAAGGGAATGGGAATCATGGCCACCGCGATGAGCGCAAAGAGCGTGTTCGCCCACTCGTACGTAAGGGTTGCGTACATTTGTTGCGTAAAGAGTGGAAAGGCCGTCCCGAGAAGATTGCCTGTTCAGCATCACGGCGAAAACCCCAAAACGAAGTCGAACGCATCAGCCGCGTATACAGTTCAATGGAGCAGCTACGTACGTAACAAGCTTTGACCTGCCAACGCTGAGGACGCATATGGCCCATAGCTTGACAGGGAAGAGAAGAGATTCACACTTGGTCGAGAAGAGACGAGGTGACGACTTACCAGTCGGCGAGGTAAATGAATACACCCTGGTAAATGATGAACGCACCAATTATAAAGAGCTGTCAACGGGAATGAAGGCACAACATCAGGGCCTGCGCAGCGCAGATGCAAGTTCCACGGACTCACAGTCAGACCGATAAGAGGTATGATCCAATAAACGCTGGGCCTTGCGGTCCATGCATAGATGAGCATGCCAGTGGGAAGCAATGCGGAGGCAACGAGGGAAAGGCAGAGTCGTGCTTCCGGACCCTTCCTGGCAACGTATTTCCTTATCATCGTCTCAGCGACCACCATGACGACGCACAGCGAACAAAACTAACCTGTACAACACTTCCTGATGCATGTTTGCAAACCATCCAAGGATACTCCCAACGCTGTGCGAGTAGGTTAGCAAATCTGATAGAAATTGTTGGATGACACGAACGTAATGCAGATGTATGTTGTACCTCTCTCACCGATGGTGAAACCATAGATGGACTCCATTTCACCAGAAACTGAGCTGTACATTCTCAGAAGCGAGTTTGAAGAACGGCCGGCCGCTTACTCGAGGAAACAGAAAAAGACACCCCACGTGAAACCAAGCCAAAGCTTTGACCCAGAGATCAGCAGGGACAGGCAAATGAAAAAGAGAGCGTACGCTAAAGCTGAGCACAGTCGGTTCCGTCAAGAGCAAAACTGAAAATAAAGCATCAGAACATTATCAGCATTTGACGAACCACACCCACCGATCGGCCGAGTGGTGGATATCTTCATCATTGTGAGAAGACTCGGCTTGTCTATCTCTACTCTTGCGCGGTATCTGCTATCTTGCTTCGCCTTTCTCGTCTTGTGCGCTAAGCGAGTGAGGATGATGTCGGCCCTGGTCTCTTTCAAAAATAGCAAGACGCAGATAAAGTAGACACCGCCGATACTGCATAGTTTGCGTCATAGCTAATCCAGAGGTACCTGGCCACGGACTTACACAGCAGATATCCATTGAATCCACCGCCAACCAAGGTGCTTGTTGGATTCAACCCAGCCTGCAATCAAGGGACCGATCCCTGTTGAACCGAATGCTGAGATAGCAAAAACTGCCATAGGGAAACCGCGCCTGAAAGCGCGAACATGACACATGAGCGACAATCAGCGATGATCACCAGGGATATTTACTCATTTGGTCTCCAGATGTCGGCGATGGTGCCTCCGACAAGAGTTGCACCTGTCGATCCGAATGAACCGCCAAGGAACCGGGCGACGATCACCGTTTGTATGTTTGGAGCTCTATCGACGAGTCAGCACGGGCAGGAAGTCAAGTGTGGACGACTTGCAGGGCAATCATGATATGTGTGAGGACGAAGCAAAAGACGGTGACGACGTATAGACCGTAGCGTCCATATTCCTCTGATAAGGAAGAGGTGACAAGCGGGACAAGACCGAACCCAAGTGGGAATACGCTAAGACCGACAGTTGCTTGGAAGGCGGAACAATGGAGGTCCTCTACCATCGTTGATTCACCCATGGTGTACGATGAGAAGGCAGCGGCTTGAGAAGGAGATCGGTATGAGTGTGGGCAGAGACGGAGGGCGACTGACCGGTGATGCCAGTGAAGCCACAGGCGGTAATCGTGATGCCCCATTTTTTGGCAGCAGAAAAGTTCAGTGGGTTACGACGGTCACCGTCCTCGAACTCGACCTGTGGGAGATGAGAACGATGGCGATGGGCAGAGATAAGCCTACCAAGAGGGCCGCGTCCCCGTCGTGTATCGTGGACAGCTGGGAAGAGGGCTGGATGGACATTTGGCACAACACAAGGAGGGGGTCTAGCGGGGTGCATGAGAGCTTATTTATATTTGAGAAAAACGGTGCAGGCTGGTGATGTTCGCAGGGGATGGTCAACTTAGACCCGAAAGCGTGCCAATCAAATGATGCACTTCACCTTCCATCCTCGCCATCGTCCAAGTCTTCCTCCTCCCTGCGTTCCGAGAAAGTGCACCAAGGCCGCATCAGCGAATCCAATTCTTCGAGATCGTCCGTCGAAGTCGTAGCCAATATTGAAGGCATTGCATCCGGCGTCATCTCCGCATCATCTTGTTGCCGGCCTCGGCCCGGCAACTCAACTTGTTTGGTTCTGTATGGCAACAGCTTTCAAATCAAACACACCACAACAACGCCGCGCCTATTCGAAGCTTAGACGCGTTCTCGTCGTCCTTGTTCCTACACCCATGGAACAGCTCTTTGGCGCAACCAGAGGCACCAAGGGGAATTTCTTCGCAGACCCCTCTCATCGCATGTCCCAGCGTCCACTGGCCGTCAAATCCGGCGAAGGCCTTGGTTTCCAGGACTTTGGTTCTTCCTTTGGTCCTCCAAAGCCCGTGAAGACCTACGGAAGATCACACGATCGAAACTATAAGCCTGCAACTACATTCTGCGAAAAAACTCGGAAGCTGCCATGCCGTATCGCGGAAGACGACAGTGATGACGAGCTCCTGCTCTCCTCCCAGAACTCTGTAGGCAGCTACGCGACTTCGTCTCCGAAACGCGTCTCAAAGGGGAAGAAACCTTGTAAAGCTGAGGAGACAGTCCGTGTTAATGGTCGTGTCCTTGCTGCACACCCGGACTTTAAGCCATCCACGCTTGGCGCCATCAAGGGGCTTCGGTTCACTAAAACCAAGAAACCGTCTCCTCCTACTGATGATGCAGCAGAGGTACCACCAACGTCATCTCTTCCCGACTCCCAGGAACTATTCAAGCCAATATCGGACGACATTGAGATCGTCGATGACAGTCACCCAGGCGATCCGTCCTCGCGACAGAAACCCTCTGACACGTCTTTGACTCGACGCAAGAGCCCCACTGCTACACGCCCTCCAGTACATCAGACCGCCAATGTCATGGGGTCTTCCACCTCGAAACCATCTACCAAGAATGACACGCAGCAAAAACCTCGACCGCGACCGCGACCACGGCCACGCGTCGTCATAACACCTGTTTCTTCTAAGCGTGACAGCAGTCCAGAATCTACACCACGCCCTGCACCTCGGAAACGCGATATGCATACATGCAAGAAGACTTCTGAACAACATACAGACGCAGAAGGAAAGAGAACTTTGCGCAGAGAACCACAAGAGTTCCCGCTGCTGAAAGCAAGGGAGTTCCTTTCCGATGATACACGGAATGATGAAACCTCCACCAAGAACAAAAAACCTCCTATCTCTCGTTCTGCCACGCTTGGGCGCGGTCCCAAACCAATTCCTCTTCCTTCACCGCTCAGAACCAAACCCGTCTCCCGTGAAAGTACGTTTCCAAATCTTTCGCCGCTCTCCTCGTCAAAGGAGAAGGATAAAGCACGCGCAAAGACCCCCGAGGACGACACCGATTTGACAGATGGCCCGGGAAAGCGCGCAGGTCCCAAACCGTTTCCCATGAGTTCACAGATGCTCGCGGGTATCGATCGGCGATCAAGGTCACCTGCCATTCGCAGTCTCAAGTCTACCAAGCGCGCGTCATCTGATGATAGCGGCGTCGAACAAGGACACAACGCGAAAAAGCGGAAAGACTCGCGCCCGGAGTGCGTCCTTTTTTTCTTATCTCCTGCTCAACCACCTTATCCGCTCTACAGATTACTGGACTCACTCGATTACCTGCACGAACAAATAGAAGACGATTCTCGTAAGTTGTCAACGTTTTCAGTTATTCTCGCTCACTCCCTTCGCATACAGTCGAATTGGGTTACGCGCGAGATCCCTCAAAGATGTGTCCGTATTGCGACGAAGACTTTCCCTTTCATCCCACGCCATTTCTTCAACATTTGCTTACGACGGCGCGCAAGAAGGCTATTCCAGACCCACGTCCGAAGAATCGGGGTGGTCTGAAAGCACCGTTGACTGTTTACGTGTCCGTTTGCCAACGGCATCGCTTCGAATCACACCAGCTACCTATCGCCACGGAAAAAGGTTGGCCAAAGACAATCGATTTCTCCAAGGTACCAGTTAGAGTGAAGAAGATGAAGAAAGCGTTGGAAGCCATCATCCTGGACAAGGACGACGCCAGTGACGTCGATAATCCCGATGCCGACGACGGATCCGGAGGACCAAGGACCAAGAGCGTATTCTGGAAAGAAGTCAAGAAGGAGGTCAAGAAACAAGGTAGCCGTACTGTTATGGGCGTCAAAGGCCAGTTTGCGAGCTTTGAAAAGACGCAACCAGGATAGTACGTTGTTCCTCTTGTTCACATCATCCGACATGTGATTGACGAGTACAGCTATGGCGAATTGGGTTCGGTCATCATACACCAGACTCTTTTCGACCTTTTCCCCCCATCGACCTTTGACGCGTCTCTCATCGCACCGCTCGCGCCCGCCGAGTTCATCCAACGCATTCTCGTGCCCGAGGCAGCCGTCCGTCTCATCGCCCAAGACCTCTGCGTCGACATCGAAGACGCTGTCGTGACGCTGCGCGAAAGCGCTCAGTATGGCGTTTCTATGTTCCCAGATACGAGCGAGACCAAACGTAAAGGCGGTGGTGTCGACGATGACGAGATGGGCGTCGCGGACCGAATCGTCATGGAACGCGCGCGAGCACGACGGAAGGAACTTGCTGAAGAAGAAAGGCTAGAGGAAGAGATATTAGAGGAAGAACGAGCTGCGCAGCGCGCCAAGGCTCGGGAGAGTCGACGGGAGAAGGCGCTGGAACGGGCAAAGCGAGCGAATGAGGCCTTGAAGCCAGCGGGAGATCCGCCAAAGGTGCCCGAAGGAAAAGCAGCACAAAGGACGCGGCGGGAGACAAGACAGCGGACTGTCACGGGCGACTCTGAATCGGACGCGATGTCTGTGGACAGTTCGACGAGCAGGCGGTCAGCACGTATTGCGAATAAAGGGGCGCGCGGTGATGGGGCAAACGCGGTACTACAGCTAGATGGTTCCGATAGTGACATTGGGCTACTCAATGACCCGAGGCACAAACCGAGGCATGGGAAACAGAAGCCATTCAGCACATTCACTCCTCTCGATAACGATGAAAGCACGCCTCGACCTGTCCGGGGGCGGAAGATGGAAATGACTACCGCAGACGTTGCTGCCGGCAGCCAACGGCCATTGCAGATTGTGAGGAATAGGATTGGCACAAGGTGGGAGGTGTGCCCGCAGTGACAGGCTCTCTCTCCTCACGATTCTGACATTTTCAGCACTCGTGACGGGTGGGTCAGTAGCCTGAGGACGGGTAGGCGCGACGACACGGACTCGGACATGTCGACTGGAAGTTGGCGATCAATACGTCCCTCTATGAGGAAGGGCACACCTATCGACTGGCTGTTCAGTGATCCGTCTCCCACTGACTCTTCTTGAACCGTCCCGCTATCTCTTATAATGCTTCACATGTACGCAACCCCCATTACACATAGACCACCCTAATAGAATAATTAATGGTACAAGTACATTATGCTGTAGGATGTCATTCGACCATTGTCATAACTACGTTCCCGAGTACAATCGTCCTACGCCGAGCGAAGGAAGTTCTAGAATTCATGACCTTGGCTGCAGTGTTGTCACGACTCTTGCAAACAGCAAGAATTGACTGTCAGATTCTCAAGACACCGATTGACGAGGGACCCAAACTGTCAAAAGGGAGTCTGACATCACCAGATTAGAGTGTGCTATATTCCTTGAAGCTTGAAGGACAGACACGACGAAATGCGACATGCGTCAATGTCAGATCCAGATCACCTTGCCTCTTACCCCGATGCGATAGACCTGTTCAACGATATGGACATGGTGGATCGGAGCCCTTGGATCTGATAAATAAACAACGCAAGATCAGAGGTGTCAGTCGATGATCGCTCGAGGGTATTGAAATTCGTGCGCATGCAAGAGCCGCACCCGCCATCTGTTGGGTTACCTGCTCTCGATCAGGAGCCAGTGGAGCGTAGATATCTGCAAATACGGTATCACTTACGAGGCACCATACGCGATATCGATAGGCATGTAAACCCGAAAATGCAAACCCATCATCGAGGATTCAAGATCGTGGCCCATCATTGGCCACGGCTTATACCTATCTCGATGGGTTCTTCACGACATCCGATGAAGCCCTCAAGACCGCTTATCAAGCTGTCCCGGTGGGCCATCTCCCGGTGACGATGACCCCTTTCGATCCATCACTACCATCTAGAGTCGGTGAAATAGGCAGGTCGATTGATACTATTGCCTGTTAGGTATTTTACTCGTGAGAGCAAGGAAAATGTGCCGCCATGAACACCACATTGCCTATCATTTGTTGGTCGCCGTCTTTCACCTGGCACCTCTTCTGAATGTCGCCACGTACCGATAGTGTTCTTCCGCGGTAGTGTGCTCCTCTGGACTGGGCGATGAGTATCCAAAATTGCGAACCTCGTTCTTGGGATTCGACGTGTCCGCAGAGGCCTTTGAGATCATCAAGCAGTGGTATGACAGATTCTGCTCGTATAATTTTGGGTAGCCGCATCCACGTCTCCAGAACACTCCTTCTTTCCAAAACGCCGGAATAGTTCGGGAAACAAACCCGGACCCATTGGGATTTCTCCACGGCCTCCGTGCCTACACTGAGAGAAACAAAACGAACGCACATGACAGTGTCACAATAGAAATGTTTGACGTCGTACGGTCGGCTATCTTTGATCGTCGGAGACGCCACACGATTGAAAGCGACGTCTCTAAAATGAATCCCTGCTCTCCAGCGTAGTAAAAAGACATGAGTCTCCGGTTTTCCCCGGATCTCATGCACAGCGGATACGCTTTCCACGGTTATAACAGGTACTGACGTTTGCTTGGCAAGCAGTGTCCAGTCGCTGCGGCACACGGGAAATATATGTCGTTCGCAAGGCTCACGGACCGACCTGGAGTTGAACGCATAGCGGAGTGTTTTGAGCTTCAAGTCCGACCACAGGTTGGCTGGTGATGTGTCCCTGTGATGAGAAAATACAGCTTTACCGAACAGGGAAAGACAAAGGACTGCACCAATCCAAAATGAGCGGGGTGGCTGCCACAGTTGCAGGGCTACAACGAGCGCCCCTGCCAAAGCGCCCCAGGAGAGACGGTCACCTTTCTACATACCATCATGTCATTTCATGTTCCCGAGGACGCCGATCTGAAGCGACAGACATGACCGACTTCCAAGTCCGCCGTTTGAACTTGAACCGAGTACACTGTTGTGTGACCCTTGCAAGGAACTTGCTAGTCTCTCAACGTTTCAGTAAAAGACCTGTACATAAACGATTTGTTAGTTTGCTCCTCCGACGATGGCGGTACTTGTAGAAAGATTCGATGATCAGATTGCAACACGTTGATGGTGACGCACCCGAGCGTGACAGGGTGTCGTTTCAATGAACCCCATCTAGCAGGTTGACAGCATGGGCCGAAAGTCAATCTGTGCATCCAACGAGGGATGGCTGTACGCCCTCTCCCGCGATGCACACCATGACGACATGTGCAATGAGCTAGGTGCGTGGTCGACTGGAGAAGCGGACACCACGTACGCTCGTTCAGCGTACATGGCAGGCCAGCGGGTAGTTGCGGACGAGTCTGTTGTCGCTTGGTGTCAAGGCTCGGCATCGGCTCAGAAAGTGGCAAAGAATGGTGCTCCGCGAACATGGAGAAGGCAGCATGGAGTCGAGACCCGCACAGTCGCGCCAGGAGACGTGCGGTTTGGTTTAGCGCGAGGGCTTGCCGAGGTACTACGAGCCGTCACGGACTCAGATGCCTGGTGCGACGCGCGAACGTGTGGCATGTCTTTCCCCGATGGACATCGTGGCCACTTTCTCCCCGGATGAGGAGCCATTGTGATGCAGGGTGAGGGCTTAGAGCGCTGTGGGCCTCCATTATCAGGCCAGGCATCGTCGGCTAGTCAAGTGTTTGAGCACCGGTTTACGCGGTGCATCCTTGTCAGGAAAGCAAGACTCACGCTGATCCGGGCGTCCCGATACGAATGATGCCACAGTGTGCGAGGTCATAGAGCGCGGTTTGCTTCAGGGTCCAAGTCATTTTTCCACAGCGGGCTGTGGGTGCATACCCCATCCGCAAATCAATGTACAGCCCATGGTCACTGTGGAGAGTAGTATGTTACATTCGTGATCGTCAGCCTGGGTGGTCAGGGGCATTCGATCCCGGCTAGATCACGGTGCAAGGTGGGCATCGATAAGAGCAACTGAGGTCCGACAAACGATCAGTAATGTTGAATTGCCGGTCAGTGGAGGTTCTCATGCAATCAAGCTCCGTGTTCGACGCCGGCGGGAACGTAGTCGTGCGCAAAGCAAGCAGACAGACATGTCCGCACTTGGCAAAGAAACGTTGGCAAAAAAAGTTTAGAGTTTAATTCCTGATCATCGTTTCTAGAGTAACGTGAATCCTACCCAAGTTGTCCTTTAGGACGATGTTCAAAGAGATGGCCGGGTCCCATGAGAGGATCCCACAGTGCGCAAGGTGTAGGCATGTGATTGGGTTGCATTTCACCCATGACCTGGACGCAACGTGGAGAGGGTCAGATTTGGACACACCTTTGGAACGTGCATTCTCTGGACCAATACGAAGAGAAGGAGAGGGGGTAAACACTGCGCAACCCTGGTACAATACCAGCATCTAATTTGGTTAGATGAATCAAGCATTGACATTCTCATGCAGTTGCTCGCCGAAACTCAAAGGAGTGGGAGATCTCGTAAGGTGCGAAAGCGTTCTAGGATATGAGCGGCGCTTCATAATGTCAGTTTAGCCTAGCGCACCCACAGGAGAAGCAAATAACAATACGTGTGACTAGACGGCGACTACGAAATGGTAGATACTCACAGGAGATCCAAGTTGTCGTACACTTTTTGGTAGTGAATTTCTTAGATTATGTAATCTATCGTTGCACGCCGTGCCCAACGTTGTCCGACTCTTTTTGGCGTTTTCCAGACTTGTTGGTTGATTGACTATGCCGATAAAACATCTCGAAAGTAAGCCTAAACCAACACATTTTCATTCGAGATTGACTTGACAAATCTGTAGACTATCTCGCTGAGCGAAAGCACTTGCAGCCATGTCCTCTGAGCGCTTTATCCGACTCGCGTCTAGGTATTGATGCGTCGTATTACCTGCAACAGCTCACCGACAACCCGCCGTCGCGTGAACCCCTTCTCGCCGCGACGGGTGGTCTTCCGCTCGCCCTGACCCAGCGCATCGAAGCCGATCTTCGCGCCCTCGAAAAACTTCACATTAAGCCTGTCTTTGTCTTCCCAGGCCTGCTCCCTGCCAAGCGGTGGAAACAATACCAACACCACGCCGAATACAACGAGGCATGCAGAGACAGGAGGGAAGCGTGGGCAAAGTACGAGGCCGGCCAGGAGGATGCCGCTATCAAGCTCTTCGAGGGTCGTAGTGGGACCTCCCAGTGGGATCTCTGGCGGGTCGTCCTCCGCGTCTTTAGACATCGAAACGTCGAATTCCTCGTCGCGCCCTATGTCGCATGGGCACAGGTATGGCCTCGTGTTGGTGGCTTCACAGCGTGCTCACCGTGCATAGTTGATATATCTTCTCCGACACCCCAAGTCATATATCCATGCCATCTTTGGACCAACCGATACCTTGCTCTATCCGGGCGTGGACAAGCTGATTACCTCGCTCGATCTCACTTCCAGCACGCCCTCCTTTACGTTTACCTCGAAGCGCACGATCTTGCAGGACCTCGGCGTTACCGAAGACCAGTTTTTGGACATTGGCATCTTGGTTGGGTTCGACCACTCTCCCACCTTTCCTCCCAACATGCACGACCAGGCGCTCAAAGCGACAGTGGACATGGTCAAGTACTACAAATCTGGACACGCTGCCGTCACTGCCTTTCCGGAGCACCACGGTGTCAAGTCGACTCAGTACACGGATCACTACGCCCGGACACGTTCCATGATCAAGTATTCGCTGATATTCTCATCCGAGGGGACGGTCGTACCACTTCCGCTTGCCATTAGCACGCCTTCAAACCACGGACCAAACCACCACCCACATCACCCAACTGCGGCAGACATTCCCTCGGACCTGCACGAGATCTTTACTCACCGGCTACCTGACGAGGTCTATTTCTATCTGTCGCGAGGTCTACTTGGTCCGCAAGCGCTTGTCTGGCTCACGAGTGGTCAGATCGTCGAACCGCCACCACTGGACAATGGGGAGACGACCGAGTACAAGCGGTTTGTAAAGGAGGTGATCACTGACGGACAGAATGGACCACGAGCAACCGCGCTTGCACTCATCAGCAGCGTGGCACACACGTTTTGGAACAACCGAAAGGTGATGGGTAATTTCTGGTTTGATAACACGACACCACATGCACAAAAGCCTATACAACACAATTCACCACAGACGTTACAACTCGTGGAACGTGTGGCAGGTTGGAATGTGTGTTATGCAGTGGTAGAGGAAGAGCTGAGAAGACAAAATGTAGGTGATTGTTATTGCCGTGTCGGAGACTGACGGTGAGGTGGTGGCTAGTCATCGACGATCGATTTTGCGCTGTGTCTTGGTGCGACTGCGTCAGAAAAGCTTGCGTTGCGGACCAAGGGAAAGACGAATCTGCCATCGGGTCAGCTGGACAAGAAGGACGAGGTGGTTGCCAATGTGATTTGGCGGTTCCTCGAGCTGAGAGGGTGAGTGCTGTGTCGAATG
Organism: Xerocomus spinulosus; assembly: GCA_038094075.1. Classification (NCBI taxonomy): domain Eukaryota; kingdom Fungi; phylum Basidiomycota; class Agaricomycetes; order Boletales; family Boletaceae; genus Xerocomus; species Xerocomus spinulosus. The sequence goes on along the minus strand of JBBPTN010000015.1, from coordinate 36,428 downwards.
AGTGGCTACATTTCTGATGGTATGCAGGTTCCTGTTAAACACACACGCGCACTCGGAGCTTGCGAGAGCCATGTACACTGCAGTGAGACAGGCGCGATTGAATGACAAGTTCCAGGAGCCGCTGTATCTGTTCCTGGAGTTGGTGAGAGCGGGAGTGATGCATGGCCACTTGTGGTCAGGGCGGGCGTTCAGCGGTGGCCCTAGCTTTGGAACAGGTAAGCAGGATCACACGTAGAGGGCTGAGCTGATGGGATTGCAGAGGATGAGAAATCGTGTATGTTGTTGGTGATGAGGGTGCTGAGCATTGTGCCACTCAACTTCAAGGTGAGTGCGATGATGGATGGCTGGGATGAGAATTGTGATGTTTTTTTTTACAGTCACAGCCATGGTCAGCGCCATTGTCACGTGAACTGCTTGTGTTCAATGCGTTTGTGCGGTCACTGACACGGGCACTGCGGACGTTGCTGGAGGTGACGACGCTGAACATGCTACTTCGGAATGATGCACGACGGGCGCGGGACGATCTGCTGGACATTACGATATCGCTACCCTTTCAGACAGAGGTGAACACGGGGTTCGGTGTGTTGGCCAAGGTGTACTTGGACACGTTGACACACCTGAACAACCAGACGCGGGTGCAAGATCCGAATGCGGAGGGGGTGAGAGAGTGCAAGCAGATGGCGCTCGAGATCTGCGAAGAGACGTTTCCCGGTGTGAAGTTGCCGAAACTGGAAGTGGAGCGGGGGTTTCGATTCTGGGACGTGGTGAGTGGGCTGATGGGTCGATGAGCGAGGCTGACATGTGTTGTTAGGCGTTGATGGCCATGAGGCAGCTTCACTCTGAGGGTACGGTGCTGCCAGTACTGATGGAACAGTTTGAGGCAGCAGAGGCCTGGCTTGCTCCGATGCGACCTTGACGACGAGGACGAGGACGAGGAGGGCAGGGTCAGGCTGATTTAATTTTTTAATTTTTAATGACAAGCCAAAAGGGGACATACAATCCACGTGATCTGTCGGAGTGGTAAATATAAGCTCCGATTGAAAGTAGATCTGAGATCTGATCTTGAACCGAAAAAGGGAATCTGGAGATCGGATTTGGTTCGCATGCCAGACGTGCAACTCGACGTTGGCTCGCGTGGCTGGTTTATAAACCGAATGAGCCGTCTGCATTTTTCTGCCAAATGCCCGCCATCATGTTCCCGTCCGAGCTTGTCCTGTGCGAGCCAAGTAAAGTCAACCCGGGCCATGTCTACGTCTGCGAGCCAAACACCATCCAGCTCATCCAGCTCGTCGAAGGCCCACCACCACCACCACGGGCGATATCGTCCGTCATCGAGTCCTCCTCCTATCCCTCTGACTCGTCCGACGACGCTGGCTCATCCTATTGCTCGTCCATCATCACCCCAGACGACGCATCGAATCCGGTGCCATGGACAGACGAGACATATGAGACGCGGATGAAGCGCGTACACGCCTGGCGAGATGGGTTTGTGACCGAGCTGTCTGGTGAGTCGCCCTGGCGTTGTCGGATGCGGTCTGACGGTGCTGCAGAGACACGGACAGCGTCACTAAAGCGCAAGACCGACGATGACTCGGTCTCGCACACGTCCAAACGTTCACGGGATGCGAGTACGGCCAGGCTGTCGTCGCATCCCTGTCCTGCCTGCGATGCCCTTTTTTCGACGCTGCCGAGTCTGCGCAGACACGGACGGGACCCAGAGGTGCCCGAGGCGTGTCGAGTCGCGGTCGCATACAAGTTTGAGTGATCTCTTTTCGCATTGTTGTACGATAACCCACGCTTATTCGCGCATACCGTGTACCAGAGACAAAAAGGGCTGCATCGCCTGTACATTAACGGATCCCATAGTCGAGCTTAATTATACCATATTAATGTCCATCTCTTGCAGTGTACCACCGCCCACAGGCTGACATGGGAAGACGAGATCGCCGTGGTGTGAGACGAACACGCCACGACGTTGTGAGAGTAGTAGTAGTCGTAGTAGTAGTCGTGTGTACCAATCCGCAGCAACTCTGCTAATTACGGCTCGTCCTGCGACCACCACCACCCGATGGACACTGCCCCATTTTCATGTCTCCCTCGACGCTTGTTTCGTCTCCTCCTCCTCCTCGCCCTCTCCTTCTGGGCCCTCGTCTGGCTCTACATTCACTACCCCGGCGACAACACACCGGCGAGCGAAGACGACGCCGCAGATCACTCCTTACCTCCGCTTTACGAAGCCTACCACACCTGCGAACGACGCCTCCCACAGCACAACCTCTCCTTGCCTTTTCCAGAGGGTCGAGACGCGAAATTTTTTTGGGTGCCTAATCATGTCACTGGTGAGCGCCTTGCACCCTCACCCGGACCCTCACAGACCTCTACAGCATCGGGATGGGGAAACGCCATGCAGGAACTCCTCCTCAACGCCCTTCTCGCATACGAAACTAACCGCGCGTGCGTGTGCTGTACACTCTGAGACATGGCTGACCTTTTTACAGCTTCGTCTTTGATAATTATACCTGGGCGCGTGATGACCGCGAGTACTCGGAATTCAATGGAAAGCTGATCCCCGCTCGTATACCCCTTTCAGCGATCATCAGCGGTACGTCGTACCTGCATACTCGGATCTCTCTCTTGACCGAGGACCAGGTCCTGTCATTGGCTCTGCATTCGACCCTGGGGATCCGACTCCCCGCGCCGTTCACAAGGACTATTTTAAGCAGGTCTGTCCCAACCCAACCACCCTCGACGGTGACAGTATCGTGAGCGGATCGCTCAGATACGACAACAATGTCCCTGCCTCTCGCGTGTTTGACATCTGGGTCGACCAGCTCAACGCCCTCACCGACCCTTGCGTTCAAACCCGGCCAGGGTCTAATCAACTTTTTGAGATTTGGTGCGCTTCTCGCACGGCCCATGTCAGCCTTGCCGGTCACTGATGCAAAAACTATTCAGGCTGTTTGGTTCGACACGCATCCTGTCCATGTGGCCACGTCTGTCAAAGTCACCGATCCTTCGCAATTTCTCATGGTCGCCACTGGTTTTAGAAGCGTTTGCGAGAAATGCACATCTCTTTGGGGCTACGACATCTTCATTTCAATTCTTGCCGTCTTATCTGCGTCCATCATCGACACCGCCGACGACGGAGTTGCACAATGTCCAGCCTCTTTTGCCAGCCACAAGGACAGATCCGATACCGGGCCTGCTCGTCTTGCATATCCGGAGAGGAGACTTTGCCGAACACTGCAGGAACCTTGCTGGCTGGTCATCGGATTGGAACGGGTTCAATAAGTTTGCGACGTTGCCCGACAAGTTCCGAGTCCCGTTTGATGGGAATGTAGATGGACAGCCAACTGAAGCCACGGTACAACTCTACCTCGAACGGTGTTTTCCGACTGTGGGACAGATTGCAAAACGGGTGCGCGAGGTGTTGCATGACCAGCACAAGGCGTATGGGAATGCGCGACAACTCGACAGGATCTACATCATGACGAATGGCGACGACGCTTGGCTGGGTCAACTCAAGAGTGCACTCTCGGAGATAAAGACGTGGGAGTCGGTGACGAGCAGCCGTGATCTGCGGTTAAAGTGGGAAGCCAAGCCAGTCGCACAGGCCATGGACATGCTGGTCGGCCAGCGTGCACAGGTGTTTATCGGTAATGGTGTAAGTCCATCTGGATGCATCGACTTTTTTGTCATGTTGATCAGTCGTGCCAGTTTTCGAGTCTGACCTCGAACATTGTCATGTTCCGGATGCTGCGTGAGCTACCGCCTCAAGATACCCGGTTTTGGTAGCCGGTCTAGCTTGTGCTCTTTTGGCCCTGTGGCTCTTGTGGTCCTTTGGAGATAACGCGTCTCTCTCTCATGGACAGGGCAAAGAGTCCCTTGTGGACCCACACCCAGTGACGTTTTTTTTTCCCCGCGCCCACTATTGATGTTTGGGTACATGCCAGCGCATTGATTTTCACACATGTATCTTGCATACACTATCGTACAGTAGTATATACGTCTACACACTTTTTTTTTTTTTTTGACGCCATGGGTGACACGTTGAGGTGGACATGAAAAGGTCATTGCAGGGTCAGCTCAGGTTCATCGTTCCACCGCAGGTGTGCCATGGCCTGCGACCGTTTCTAGGACGTTGCCAGAGGTACATTTGAGAATTGGAAATGGGTGGCGCACGCCGCCAAGTGTGTGGGCCAGGCTTGCTCATGGCAAGGTCACCTTGGGATGACGACCTGAACGTGGAGGCAGGAAGGGTACAGTGCCTTGGTGACAGTACATCCACATCACAACGAGACCCACATCGCAGCAGATTGGTCAACGTGTCTTTTCTGCAGTAGGGAACGGGTGTCAGGAACGAGGAAACACCATGGGATCAGTTCCTGGCAGGCAACTTGATAAAAGTCCTCTTGGGATATGGATGAATCTGTAAGCTAGGTGACAGATAGAGCGACAGCGGAGTCGAGCTTACACTGATTCGTAGTCATTCCCCAAAGGTCGTGTAATGTTTGACACCATAACTGGGAGAAGTCAAAACTCCTATAGGCTCTGATCCTCTCCTATAAAACACGATTATCAGCCAAACGACATTCATAGCCCTTTTATACGCTCAGTGACGACGATGAGCTCAGACAGTGTCCAAATCGTGCCCCGTCGCAGCCATGAACGGGGACACGCAGACCACGGATGGCTCAAGACCTTTCACACCTTTTCCTTTGCCAGGTTCGTTCTCTTCCTCGTCCGTGTACACTCTCCTAATCAACACATAGCTATCATGATTCTCGAAACGAATCCTACGGTCCTCTCCGTGTCCTAAACGAAGATCGCGTCGCTGCCAACACGGGCTTTGGTACCCACAGTCACCAATATTATGAAATATTCTCCTATGTCATCGACGGACAGCTCCAACAGTACGTCCACCTCCACCCAATCATTCATGATCACGGATCCCCTTGCAGCCAAGACTCGATGGGAAACACGGAAGTCCTCTCCCGTGGTGCACTCCAAATGACCTCTACCGGAACAGGAATATCGCATTCCGAAAAGGCACACGCAGGACAGGACGTCTATTTCTGCCAGATCTGGGCATCGCCTCGTCCTGGCCAAGGTCGAGGAAAACCCGCCTACTTTACGAGGTCAGGTTCATTCTCTTCTCCTCCTTCTCCTCCTTCTTCGCCACCTCATACCCAACTGGCATCCTAGGCACTTTTCAGACGAGGAGAAAAAGAATCGGTTTGCCCTCATCGTCGCACCAGAGGGGTCTTCCGCCACATCACTCCGCAGAGAAGATGGCGGACCTGCACCCATTCATGCCGGACTTTGGATGTACGCCTCTCTGATCGATCCGGGTACCTCGCTCGTCCACACTCCAGTCGGAAACGGTCAGATCACAAAGGGTTACATCCATGTGATCCAGAAATCGGGCTACAATCCAGGACAAGCCAAGGGTGCTATTCTCAGAATCGGATCGCAGGCTGGCGGTCCACAGGTCGAGTTACGAGAAGGCGATGGCGCATATCTAGCATACGAACAAGGCGCCCACATTCGGCTTGAAAACGGCGGCCAGGGAATTGTGGAGGTCTTGTTGTTTGATCTAGAGTAAACCGCAGAATCAGCGCAGTCGCTGTGCATCGCTGTGCCGCCTCCTTTTTCTGTTCTCATACTCTTGCTGTATCTCCTTTGATTAGTAATAAAGTAATGAAGACAATCCCCAGTGAACGCTCAGGGTTGCGCTTTGACTCATCGGGGCGGTATTCCTGGGCTTCTTTCTCGCGTGCGTCAAGGTTTGCATCTCAACGGGGACATGTTCTCTCGTGCGAAAATAGTCAAGCTCCGAGTACGTACCTAGCCCACCACACTTCATCCGGAGATGTAATTTGTCCATGACTTGCTCCCATTCGGTCTAGCCGTTCGCACAGCACGCCCACATTCTCTCGCAGTCCGGTGCGAATTCCTGTGCCAGTACGTCTAGTGCCTCGTTGACATGCAAATATATCGCGTCAGAGATAGAGCTGGGAAGTGAAACATACCGATCATCAGATGACACCACCACCGCCACGACAATGGAAATAGCCCACAACGTGCAACAAACACGTCGGGGCAAACGCGACCGGTGTGGAGCCGCGCCCACACCAACTCGTTCGCGAGAGATGCATTCACAACGGCGACCGATGCGGTACTCTTTGATTGTCCCATCCCCGCGGGACTGATACCCTGCCAACACAGCCCAAAACCGACAAAGTCAAAAAAATACGCATTAGGATTAGCGCCCCCCACGTCCTCCATTGACGACGAATGTACAAACCTTGGCATTGCATTTCGATTGATTGTATATCACCATCTTTGGCATTGCACACACAAGAGTCCCGACAAAAACCGCTAGTTGCGTAAGTCTTGTCATGCGCGTGTGAGCGATTAGGATTTTCAAGGAAATAACACTGACAGGGATTGAATACACTGATTCCAACCGAAAACCAGTACTGTTTAATGATATATGAGCAAAGAATGAACGGAGATCTCTGGCGTAGCTGGGGAAACGCGCAACGTACCTGAAAATCACAGATGGTAGATTCCCAAGGACTTATTTGACCTATTTGCGACATTCCCTACATCATGACAATCAACAGACAACACCCCGCAGCATCTGCCACATGATCTAGCGTATGATGAGTTCCAGGTCCGGATTGGGGCGCAGGACAGAATACAATGTCCGCTCGCAGTGCTCTGCAAGGATAATCACTGGATTGTATTAATAATGTCAAACGTGCGACAACAGCAATTGATGGTCGGTATTGAGTACACATCGGTTTTGCAGGGTTGTTGTTGAACATGGCTGCCGACGGTGTCGCAGATGGGTCAGCAATGTGGGGGAAACGAAATGTATAGCCTGTAGCAACGTTTTAACGCAGCCGTAAAATCAAAGCCCACAGCAATCCGTTATCGATTTGCGGACGAGCTCGATACCAAACTTGGAGCCCTTTGGGGGGCATGCGGTGATGATCGGCGGTAGACATGTTGGCGCAGCTTGAAATATGCCGTCCCTCATGCGATCCACGTGGTCTCGTCCCAAGTGTCCAAGCTGGTCTGCTTTCGTGATTATGGCTTGCAACGTAAACTTGGTTCCCCCGGATCGTTGAACCTGGGCGTCCAACTCGGCCAGCATGGCTTCGTCGGTAGTTCTCAAACCGTGAGAGGCAGAAAACAAAATGTATACTCGTCGAAGTCTGCCATGTTGCCGGATGAATAAAGGACCAAATATGTTGATATGAATCACTCACTCCTCGCGATTCGTAACATAATGATTGAATACAGCACCCCATTCAGAGCGTCCTCGTGAACCATATCCGGGAGAGTCGACGACAACCAGCCTACCGGGGTGGGGACCAACTCTGAAGAAGTTTAGAGCTTGGGTACGACCCTGCAATCTGTTATAAACTACAATTATAAAGTGAAAAAGGTCACAAACAGCCCTCTTGCTTGTGAAAAGTAGGTCTTTGCGTCCGAGAACAGCGTTGAGCAACGACGATTTGCCTACATTCGCTCTACCTAGAAGCCTGTTGATCAAAGGGGAGCTTTAGATGGCACATGCTTACCAGTTACGATGACCTTGTTCATCAGGAAATGAAATGATGAACGATAAATGGTCTCAACTCACTTCTGGTAGTCGACCGAGTCGCGGAAACGAATTTACGTCTGTCACAGAGACAAGAAACTCGGCAGAGGCCGAGTCTTGAAATAATTTTGTAGAGCCTTTGCTCGAAAATGAACGAGAGTGTCCTTTTATGCACACTCGAATTGCTTGGCGGCAGGACGGTAATTTTGACATGCTGGAACAACTGCGGAAGCGTTGAATTCCTCGATGGTTGTTTGGCATTGTTGATTCTCAAAGCCTTTGCTAAACATGTACAAACTCGTCCAGCCAATCTGCCATATCCTCGTCCTTGACGATGGCTTCGGCGGCTGGTGTGGACGAATCAACCTCGGACGAAGACAATGCATCTCAGACTACAGAAGACGACCCTCAAATTCCAGATAACCCACCCCCCATCCCTGTCCCACCACCAGCAGTACCATCGGTGCAACCATCCGCTCAAGTAGTTCCAACCTCGTCTACCCATCGCGAACGACCACATTACCAACTTGGGCATACACTTCGAGGACATACCCAATCCATCTCAGCTGTCAAGTTCAGCCCTGATGGGACGCTCCTCGCGTCATGTGGTATGTGTCATCCCTCACATCCACTTCCCTTGGTGTGATTTGTCTACAGCGGCCGACAATGCGATCAAAATATGGTCCCCGTTCACCGGAGAGCTGATACGGAACCTGAATGGTCACACCAAAGGACTTTCTGATATTGCATGGTCCACAGACGGCATGTACCTGGCATCCGCATCGGACGACACGACGATACGAATATGGAACGTAGACACCGTGCGTTCATTCTTTCACACATGCACCTCTCTCCTGGAAACACGATGCAAGCTAGGGCTTGACCACGAAACACCTCCGGGGTCACACCGGCTTTGTATTTTGCGTCAACTATAGCGTCGCGTCTGATCTACTGGTATCCGGAGGCTGCGAAGGCGACGTCCGGATCTGGAACGTAGCGAGAGGTCCGTCATGCCGATCATTTGTACGCGAGCCCTTCAACCTAGTCGCCCTAGGAAAGTGTACAAAGACGCTCAACAGTCATATGGATTATGTCACCGCCGTGCATTTCAATCGAGATGCCACCCTTATCGTCTCCTGTGGACTGGACGGCTTGATGTGAGGCGTTTGATCCGTCTGTCTACAGTCGCTCAGCTCGTCTCGCAGTCGCATCTGGAACACAACTACGGGAAAATGCCTAAAGACGCTGACAGAGGGAAATGACGCGATATGGTAGGTACATTTACCCTTTCTGCTTCTGCCGCCTTCACTCTCCTTGTGCTAGTCAGCACGTGCAGTTTTCGCCAAATTCAAAATATATATTGTCCACGGCGCACGATAGTGCCATCCGCCTTTGGGATTATCACACTTCCCGATGCCTGAAGACGTACACGGGCCACAGGAACGAGAAGTACTGTATCGCAGCCTGCTTTAGTGTCACAGGGGGAAAGTGGATCGTGTCTGGCAGCGAAGATAACAAGGTGTACATTTGGGACTTGCAGAGTCGTGAGGTTGCACAAACTCTTGAAGCTCATTCTGGTACGTAGATCGTCACGGAAGCCTTTAAAACGTACTCACCAGAACCAGGTGTTGTCGTCGCCGTAGCTGTAAGAAAGCCCCACTTCGAGGGACTGCGACCTGACCCAAATTTTCAGACGCATCCTCATCAAAATATTATAGCGTCTGGTTCGATCGAGCCAGACCTCGCAATTCGAATATGGTCAGAACGAGGACCGCCTACCTAAAATTCCACCAGTAAATCTACATCAGGATCCAATGCATATTAATATCCTGTTTGGTTCAGTTGGGCAATCGATATACATGTAAAAGTACAGGAAAACCTCGCGTATTACTGTCTCTTATACAGGCTTGGCATTGAGAAGATCTCAAGGATCCGGGTTAGAACAAGGCACGATTTAGGACGAACTAGTGCTACTCACCCTTTGCGACTTCCTTGTCTGCATCCGAAAGTCCAGATTCATGAGCTTCCAGGAAAGCGTCAACTTCATCCATTACTTGATCATCATCCTCTCCATGAACCATATCCAGATCACTATCATCGTCGTCCCCTGCATCATCAATCGCGAACGGCGTTCTTTCCATGAACGCAGCGCTGACTGCCTTGACATGCGGCATGGGGGAGAAGGCAGAGGCTAACGCCGGATCTGACCCGCCATCCTGCGCGGCAACTGGGTCAATATTGAGAGTAGACGTGGATCCATGGGATACCGTCAGGGTATCCGAACCGTTGGAAGTAAACGTGGACGTGGGCGCAGGTGAGATGAGCGGCTCGCGTGCTTTGGGCTCTTCCAACTTGGTGTAACGCCCAATCGTGGGCCGGTAGATGACCTGGTGCTTGCCGATCGTCTTTCCGAGCTCGTCGCTGAGTTTGTGGAATATCTTCTTGTTATCCTCTGTTGCGATGTTGGACCAGAGGTCTTCCAAGAACCCTCCCCCAGAGGTTGGCAGTTCCAAGTCTGCTACAGCCACTAGCTTGAACGACGCCGACAAGTCACTCTCAAAGAAGGATTCCAGTATTTCGTCGGCCAAGACGACCATGCGGAAACTGTGCGACTACAGTCAATAAGGTCAATCGAGTTCGCTACGGTATACCGTACGTTGCAACATTCAGGTATGGTTGATTGTGTCCTATTTGCTGCGGTTCAGTTTTCCCGGTCTCACTGTTCGTTTCTTGTGGCAAGAGGGTATCCCCATACTCAAAGGCATTTGTCATGAAGCGACTAACGGCCCCCAGGTAGGCATCACCTATTTCGTGGCGGAAAATGAACTACGGGTGCCCGTCAGATGATGACACGCCATGGCATCAGACTCACCAAGAAAGATTCTGACAAGGTCAAGACCTCGTCCTTTGTCAGGTACCCGTCTTTGTTTTTGTCATGCAGGTTAAAGAACCATTCTATGTTTTCCATCAGATCATTAAACATTACGCCGTCTAATCCAGACACCAAGTCCTGATGGCAGATCAGGCAAAAAAATTGGCATTCAACCGTAGAACCCACCTGAAACGATAAAGATCCTCTACAAGACGTATCCCAGAAGTAGAAAAGCCTGTCGATTAGTTCATGATCTGCGACCTCGCGGTCTATGCGTTGCTAGCCAAAGGCAAAGTATCACCAAAGATGTGCTCGGATGAAAGGTCAACATACCTGAAAACCGTTGAGCACGATCTTCTCGTCCCGCGCCCAAGTCAAGATCTCACTCAGGAATACTCTAAAAGTCTTGAGTTCAATCCTCGTCTCGGGTCTTTCTTGCATGTTGTCGGTGTTGACAAGCAAGGAGGGAGGCGGTGCGACCGTTCGTGGAGGCGGTTCAACGCACATCGCTTTGTAAAGCGCATCGTAGATTAAACCTGCTTGCTCCTTTGTAAACCTTGCAAGCGTCTTGAGATTCCGGACGGCCGATCGTCTTGAGAAGCTCTCGATACTGTTAACGACCTCATTGCGGTATTTGCGCCGCTCAGAAAGTATCGTCTCGTCAGTGATTACCGCGAACTCGCGAAAGGATACTAGGAGGAGCTCTTGGAATCGTGTAATGGCGCGAGCCCTTGGATCTGATGAATCTGGGTGTGCAGACCCTCCGAGAGATGCGAAATACTCCCTCATCAAGCTACAGAGGTATGACCATACCGCGATGCATAGTGTAATAGACCTACTTTAAGAACCCTCCATCGTCCTGAATTTGCAGTAGTTTTTCCTCGTTTATCTTGAGGATTGCTGTTGGGAAAAATGAGCGGTATCCTCATCAACCTTGGTTCACTGACCAAGCCTACGGAGGTGTCAGTAACACGCTTTACCGCAAATGGAGAACGAAACCGTACCCAACTTGAAACAACACTTTAGGGCCCATGCAAAAGAAACAGTCAACAATCCGAAAGGCAAATACCATCGGCATGCTGTTGATGTATCTTATGGAGAAAAATGAACTGGAGAACCGAAACGAGTCTACGAAAAGAATTATACTGACAGACTCAAAAACCATGGCAGGGACGCTACTGACAGCTGCACGTCAACGGCCGAAAAGTGGTCATGTATCATGGGGAGACACCGCACAACCAACGACTCGAAGACCCTCTGATCGAGGAGTGTTCCATGCATAGTTGGGCTAGTGGGCCAGTTAACACCGGTAGAAGGAATCTGGTTGCAGGCCAACCTATAATATCCGGGGAGAAGGCGATCACACAGCACTTCGAGGAGCCAGAAAGTCTGCTCTTCTGACATATAGCTGGGATTCATGAATCAGCCTCGCGAGAAAACGTAGAGAATAACACACACATGAGAATTGCTGCCGCAAGAATGTTCATTGCCTAGACAGAAAGCATGTTGGAAAGGGAGCCGAGACAAAACTTAATTACTTACCTGACAATATCCCACCTCGGGGTTTTTGAACGAATAGGCCTGCAAGACCCGGCGGAGAGCACTGATTCCCTCCTCTGATTGATAACCAGCATACTCGGGAAGACTGCGGTGTAAATCTTTCTCAATGTCTTCGAAGCTCGTGCTCTGTTTGCCCTTGATATCCTCGGCAAGCCTGTCATATAGGCCGGGATTCGTATATCGAAGATAGAGTGAGCCGGAGAGGGTTTCCCAAACTTCACCACGGAGTCGATTGGGTAGCCCTACTTGCACAAGACGCGTGCATTGGGGGTATCTCAATAGAGTTAGGTTTCGACCATGTGCTGTTCCAGGTGTTATCATCGGGGTGAATGAATGTCAGGCACTTACTCTGTAAATAAGTGGTCCAGAGTTTGATTTTTGAGGCTTCCCGCAATCTACATGTGTTCAGAAAGTAAATGACACGCGAAAGGGGACCCTCACTTCTTCGGATCACCTGGAAACCTGAATCTCAGGCCAAGCCCCGCATGAAACTCAGTCTCTGGAGTCGAAGACCCTTCCTTGACCTCTGCGATCAGACTGCCATCCTCTCGCTCCCGGTCAGCCAGTGAAGATGTTGTTGATATGAGTGCCTCAGAATAACAAGTCTTGACGAATCCTTTCACAACTTTCATCTGACCACGCTGAAGTTCCGCTTTCAATGACTCGCGTAGGAGAGCACAAAATGCATCCGCTGTTGGCCGCAGGGAAGTCAACTGGACGATCTATGAAAGCTGTCAGTATATCATGTGATAACTGACGATGACCCACGATCTTCATGCCGTGCCAAGTTAACAAACTAAGTGCGTAGACACCAGCACGAGCATTGAGTCGCTCCACACGTCGTACGGTCGACAGGGGCAGAGTAAAACGAACTGACTTGCGATCCAGCGAAGAGAAGGCAAGATATGGCGGGATGATATGAAGTTTCCCTGCCTAGTCGGCCAGTGCTCGTTCATTATCTAAAATGGAGGAGGTACAAGCAAACTCACATATGCATCCTCGACACCATGCTCACCAAGACTAAGCACAGCATTGATGTCCATCCTCTCAGCCTCTAGGTTGCTTTGCTTGTCGCCATCTTTAGGAAATGAATCTAGAAATTCGGGGATGGAGAAGAAAAGATGAAGTAGCTGCTCCTTTGATGGCTCCTTGAAATTCCGCAGTTGGGTTGATATTGTAGACATGATGTCCGTGTCTACAAGCCTCCCCTAGGGAATATGCGAGAATTTTAGACCTTGCGAAAACTTGATGATTGTAAACCAGAGCCAACACGATGTAGCAAAGTAAAGGTTAGGAAATGAGCGTTGGTTGAGGGGCGATTTGAGTCCCAAATTAGGCGAACTCCACAGCAAGTAGTAAGGCTAGATTATCACTAGTGTAGGCTAGTCCATCCAACTCATATACCCTTGTAGAACAAGGAAATTCAGAAACTAGCCCCGCTCCATACAACAGGGTGCACGCAGGTATATGTTGTATTGCTGACGGCTACAAATCTATCATTAGCGAGACGACGAGCAGTGATGCTGGAAGACTGCGCAACGAAATCGTTTCATACGCGAGAATCCTCACTGACACCTCCAATCCCCGCAGGCACGTATAAAATGGATTCAGTCCTGCATTGTGGGACGTTCATTTACAGCGCCGCTGTTATTTTCTTGTCGGCTCTCCCGTCCCCGTAGGCAACCACACCCGCGTCCACTAGACAGATGCTTTCCCAACCTACCCGCAACCCCAACACCCAAGGGCAGCGACACCGGCCCACTTCACGCAGCCACGGTAGCGACGGTGGCGACAAGGGTGCAGGTGTACTCCCCTCGACGATGGCGGTGACACGACCTGCGCCACGGAAACAGCGACGACGACGAGGACATCGGCATCGGCATCGGACTCCATGCCCCTCACAATCACAGCGACACATCCCCACAGATGATAGCACGGACGTTGAGGACGATGGCGATATCGTGGGCATTCCGATAGGTGACTTATTTCCTCCCTCTTGCTTCGCCCACATCGACGAGTAGCTCTGTCGGCCAACCTCGAGTCTGCTGGTAGAGGGTCCTCGATGCCCTCACCCCGCTTCCAAAACGCATGTTCTACACCGCCCTGCTATCTGCAACAAGACATGTTAGACTAGACCATTTTACGTGCCTGTACTGTCCATGGAGTCCTCCTCGGGGAGAACAAGCAAGGGGGAAAAAGTGGGTAATGCATGGCTAACTGACCATACATACATCAACAGCGCAGACACGGTTGACACGACTACGTACCCGATGTCAGACTCCCCCAACCACTGCGACATCAACGGCGAAAAGGTCAGCGTAACTGCGCCGTGGCAGAGTGACACGACCCGGGCTGCGACCGTGACACACTACTCTTCCGCCGTTTTATATGATCGTCCACATGCCATTCGAAGCTTCTCGTTTCAGATCATTTGCGGTTGTCTTAGTTTCATTCTTGCCTTTTCAAGCACCCGCTCATAGTTGTTTTTTTTGCAGCTACCGTTTGGATAGTTGCGTTCTTATGATGTGGTCGACTCATGTAACGGCCATCAATTCAGGTACTGCCATTATGATAATACTGTGCGACCATGGTTTTGTCGGAATGGCATACATTTCCCAAGTCACTACATTATGGAGCCCGACTATTCTGCTCAGTTGTTGACGATGTCACGGTAGTAGTAGTCGGCCCTCGCAAGACAAGGGACCAAATCAAGACATCTGAATAGGAAGCGACCGTTGCGACTTCGTTCCCGACGTCTAGGTCAACGTCAACAGCCTTTGACTGAACGTCGAAAAAGGGCAGTCAATTATTGCAGCCCCAAAACACTAATGTGCATCACGATAGGGCCATGTTATTGATATAAAAGCTTAGCAGTCTGGCTGGTGAGCCTGTCAACTCACCCTCGGCAAGATGGTATTCACCACTTTGCTTGGAGTATTGTTCTCCATCTCTCTCGCAGACGCTGCAATTCAACAAGCTATGCTGCGCGGCAGATCTCAAATACTCAAATTATCAGCCGCTGACACGAACGGAACAGCTCCACCGTCTCCTGTATACTACTTTGACCAACTCATCGACCATTGCAACCCTAGTCTTGGTACCTTTCGGCAACGATACTGGATGAAATGGGAATCTTATGAGAGTGGTACTCTTTTCTCTCCATGGCAGTCAGTACATGAGTAATATTATTGAACCCAGGTGGTCCTATCATACTTTTCACTCCAGGAGAGGTAAACGCGGATGGTATGCTTTTCTGGGAAATCTCATCCTTTGCAATCACATCACATCGTTCTATATAATAGGCTACGGACATTACCTCACAAACAAAACCATCAATGGGATGATTGCACAACAGCAACATGGCGCGACAATCCTCATCGAGCACCGCTTCTTTGGGCATTCGAATCCCTATCCCAACCTTACCTCGCAGAGCCTCGAGTTTCTGACCATCGAGCAAGCCATTGAGGATCTCGCTTACTTTGCACAGACCGCCAATCTCCCAATGCCTGGAGGTGATAATGTGAAGCCCGATACCACTCCATGGATTTTGGTCGGTGGAAGTTATAGTGGTGAGTGACACCGATCGTTGCATAGGAGATGTTAAGCAGAGTGTTGTTAGGTGCACTAACGAGCTGGACAATGGTGAAGTACGCTTGTTTCACAGTATCACTCATGATTCAAAACGCTGGGCGTGCTAACTCATTTCGAATAGTAAGCCTGGCCTCTTCCGTGCGGGTTACGCTTCATCGGCTGTTGTAGAAGCAATAACGTAGGCGCGTTTTTATCTTCCTTTTTCAACTTTAACCTACCTTTGATCCGTGTAGCGACTACTATGCCTATTTCACGCCTATCCGAGAATATATGCCACAGAACTGCTCCTCCGATGTTCAGGCTGTCATTGCATACCTTGATCAGAACTACGCCGAGAATAACACAGCCGCAATTCAGAGTCTGAAGGAGGCATTTGGACTTGGCAATCTCACGCATACGGACGACTTTGCTGCTGCTCGTGGGTCCTAGGTCTATTCTTTTGAGTGGCGTTAACTCGGACAACACATGACACAGTACAGAATAACCTGTTTGATTGGCAGAGCCTACAGCCGTATGTCGGTCCTGGTGCAATGTTTTATCAGTTTTGTGACGCACTCGAAGTGAAGAATGGTGTGAGTGCACCTTCTACTGGGTGGGGTCTTGAGCATGCCATCCAGGCATGGGGATCGTTCTGGAATAATACCTATTTCACTTACCGTGAGTCTTCAATGGGACGTGGTCGATCTGGGGAGAGATGGTCTCTAACAATTATCAACATGTCCGCTCAGTGTGTGGAGACACGGATGCAGAGTAGGTCTTTAGATGTTTTGATGATGCTCACTGATGGAGACATGCAATTGCCCTCAGGACGTGCCTCGGGACATACAACACCAGTGATCCATATTGGGCAAACGTCACAATAGACAATGCTAACCGGTCATGGTTCTGGATAGTTTGCAATCAACTTGGAGCCTATGCAGAAAGTCCACCCCCTGGTCAGCCTTCGATCGTCAGTCGGATTCTACAACCCATATACCTAGAAGTGCGTTCCCTTGTGTTCTCACTCACGCAGGAAGGATATATTCTGATTATGTCCGACAGAGGCAATGTGTGAACATGTTCCCGGACAAGTTCTCTTCGCCTCCGTCGCCGTCTGTCTCTGAAGTGAATAGCAAATACAAAGGCTGGGATGTTAATGTGGATAGACTATTCTTTGCAAACGGTCTTCGTACGTATCCAGCAGTTGTCTCTTTCGATTCTTATCACGTCCACTAGGTGATCCTTGGCGGGGGGCGACTGTCTCTGCAGACGGTCTCGACAAGGCCAACACAACCACCCAACCTATCTATGAGAGTGATGCTTTCCACGCTTCGGACTTGGGTACGGCGAGTGGTACCGTAGACAAGACGGTGTACGCTGTCCAGATGGCTGGTCTTGAGTATATGAAGATGTGGCTGGCATGATATCTTGCACATAATCATAGATATCTATGGAGTCTGTGATACACATAAATGATCGTAGCAGCGCCGATGTCGCCTTGTTCCCGACTCCTGTTCGTACCCACAACAATTCCGATGCTGGGTTGGATGCCGCACAACATGAGAGGTTTGGGAACGTAGTTTTAGAGACGATCGAAATTTTCCCCTCGACAAACTCCCTCCCTCACTATTGTGGGAGTCGGGGATCATACTCTGCTTCAAAAAATACATGTTCCACATCCCCTGCTGCCTGCAATAAATAAAGGCTTGGCAAGTTGTACAAGTAGTGGAAAACTCAAAATAATAATGTGGCACCACGTGAAGAGATTATAATCATCTGCCAGACCTGTAGTGTATGCTTGCGATTAATGTTGCACTTTAACAAGTGTGCTGAATACTACCAAGATGAGCATATCTGACACTTGAAGTTGCCCACTTATGATATCGACGACGGTCCGACATTGCAGTAGGTCCAGAGGCATAAGGCTGTCGTTACACATTCATATATATTCAATGGTCACCGTCTTTCCCTCCACGGAGGTGGGGTAGTGGCTACCTGTCGCCCTCGCCGCTCAATGGTGGTGGCGGCGGTGGCATGCGGACCCCTCCCCCTCGTTGTCATCGTCGGTGCTGTGGTGGTGGATGCGCCGCCCACCCTCGCCCTCGCCCTCGTCGTCAGCGGTATGGTGCACGCGATTGCGACTCCTGGCACGGTGGGCCGCTGGGCCCATCGCCCTTTCGAGGGGAATATACAAGGCTTAAACTTCGCACGGTTTGTAAAAAAGGTAATGAATAGAAGCCTATCTTCTTCTTACAAGAGACCACTCACACTGCATGCATTGTCTTACCAGGCTACGAATACTAATGTCCTCATAGAGAATCACCCTAGCAGGACCAGGGCTCATAATGTCTCACAAGCCCACCACCATCATGTGTTTCGTGACTGACATAATGTCTTATAATAGATTATTGCGCTAGGGTAGTGGCCGTGGTGTTGGCTCTCCCATCTCTGCGGCGCTGACACCCACGCCCGCATCCCATAGACGGGTGCTTCCCAAACCCACCCGCAACCCCAACGCTTGGGGGTGCAGTCCCGATGACGATAACGACGACGAGCTGTGTCAACACATCCGCGCCCCTAGGCAGACGTGGATGATGCGACCCCAACCACAGCGACAGCGGTGACATCGGCCCACTCCGCACAACCACGGCGGCGACGGCGGCAACAAGGGTGCAGGCAGTGACACTACCTGCGCTACGGAAACTGCGAGTGGCAGCGCTCAGGCCCCCCAACCACAGTAACGACAAGGACATCGGCATCGGCATCGGACCCCATGCTCCTGGCGGAGGGTCTTCGAAGCCCTCACTCCGCTTCTAAAATGCATGTTTTATGCCCCTGCTATCTGCAACAAGATCTGACATAATAGATGTGGGGGCTGGGTAAGCGCAGCTCACCCAGCTAAGAGTCTATGTACAGAGTGACCCAAATTATCGGCACCGGCAAGGGTTGAACTAGGATGCTTGGGTAAGCAGTTTTGACCGTGCGAATGGTCTCGTCAGGGGGCTTAACCGCTACCCCAACTGCACCCTGTTGAGTATGACCAACTACTCTCGCCTCTAAGGTGGAGTGTGCCAAGTGACTCGGGTCATTGTGACCCTAGACCACCCTAGTGAGAGTTGCTTAGGGGCGGGTAATGGCTGGGAACCATCCAACCACTCGACCAGGGACAGGGGCTCTCCCCCTGTACCGGGATTTATTATACGTTGGGTACCCTGTGCGTGTTTTCGTTCATGCAGGCCGAGCCGGTGCCGCCAACAGAGAGGCTGTCTCCTAAGATAGGCTACTCTGTCTCATTATGGGAAACGGTAGTACATAGATTAGACTCTACGTGCCTGTACTGGCCATGTGCTCCTCCCCGAAAATAATAAGCGAGGGAAAAAGATGTAGGCAATGCACGCCCAAGTGGATCGTCACCAGTACAACAACAGCGCAGACGCGGTTGACACGACTACGCACCCGACGTCAGACACTCCCCCCTAACCCCCGCGACATCAGCTGCCAAAAGGTCTGCGTAGCTGTGCCCCCTCAATGGCGACATTGACACATCCTGGGCGGCATTCGTGACCCTCTTTCGTGATCGTCCGCGTGCTATTCGAAGCTTCTCGTTTCAGATCGTTTGTGGTTGCATCAGTTTCTTACCCTTTTCAACACTCGCTCATAGTGCTATTCAAGTTGTGTCTTGCAGCCACCGTTTGGGTCATGGTCGGGACATCCGGTTGTGCTACATCTCTCAAGTAACTGCTTATGAAGCACGACTATTCAGAAAGTAAACTTGTTGAGATACACAACGGTTTCACGGTTTCAGTCAGAAGACAAGATGTGGCCAAATTGGAGACACCTGAAAAATGAAACGTCGAATCCAGCAGGCTTGCGGCGTCTTACCCGACGTCTAGGGCACCGTAGACAAACTCTGACTCATACATCGAAAAAGAGCGGTCGACTATTGCAGCCCCAAAACACTAATGTGCATATGGAACCATGCTATTGGGTTCATGTGCAATATAAGAGCTTGCAAGTCTGGCTGGTGAGCCCGTCACTCACCCTCGGTGAGATGGTATTCATCACTTTGCTTGGGGTGTTGTCCTCCATCTCTCTCGCATGCTGCGATTCAACAAGCTATGCTGCACGGCAGATCTCAAATACTCAAGTTATCAGCCGCTGACACGAACGGAACAGCTCCACCGTCTCCCTTGTATAACTTTGACCAACTCATCGTCCATTGCAACTTTAGTCTTGGTACCTTCTAGCAACAGTACTGGATGAACTGGGAATCTTATGAGAGTGGTACTCTTTTCTTTACCTCTCCATAGCAGTTAGCACATGTAATGTCACCGAACCTAGGTGGTCCTATTGTACTCTTCACCCCTGGAGAGCATCGAGGATTTCGCTCACTTTGCCCAGACCGCCAACCCCCTATGCCTGGAGGTGATAATGTGAAGCCCGATACCACTGGATCCATGGGTTTTGGTTGGCGGGAGCTATAGTGGTGAGTTTCGTAGCTTGCGCGTTTCTCAGACAGATCAACACAGATAAGTTTACAATGTTGTCTATCGGAGGGTTTGTACAAGGAGCTGCGTTGTGAAGCGTATCGCTATTTCCAATGTATGTCATGCTCGTCCAACTCACTCTTGAAAGCCGCCCGCGCTACGGACGGCTTCGACTAATCGTTGGTACTCATGTAAAAGGTCACCCACTTCGGACACTCGAATGTCCTGCTCGGAGCACTCGACAAACCGACGATTTGGAGGTGGCAATCGCCATGCCGTCGTCTTATGCACCGAGTCCCCGCCTTGCACTCGTCTCGACACTCCTGCCATTCCGTGCGTCAGCCGATCGGTCAAGTCGGTCAACCGTTTGCGCCTCTTGGGAGTCGCAGTCCCTGGCGATCCCACAGCGTCCGTCTTGTGCTTCATCCGCCCACTGCTCAGCATGCTCTCAAAGCTCTTGATGCTCCTCGTATCATGGACTTCCTCCTCGCCCTCCTTCCCTTCCTCGTCCTTCTCATCTTCAATAGCGCCCCCTTCTCTGCCCTCCACACCTTTTTCCTCGGTTTCACTCCCGGTTTCACTCCCATCTTCCTCGGACGTCCCTTCAGACTCCTCTTCGTCGTGTCCGTCCGGCTGCGACCTCAACGACGGCGGTCTCAATGACACCTCGACGAGTTCCCGTTGTCCCTCTTCCACAAGGTGACTCTGACTCCTTGCCTTTCCAGCACCACCAGGCAACGCGGCCGTCAAACCCGCGATCGAGAACCCCGGACCGGACCGCTGTATGGCACTCGGGCCGTTTCCACCTTGCTTGCCGGTACTCGTTTGGACCGTCTGGCCGGGCAAGAAGGCGCGGAGGACGCCAAACGACGTGTCCACGACACCCGAGATGACCTTGTTGGCCGACCCGGCAAAAGCATCGACACCTTGCTCCACACGTCCGCGCAAGTTGACGAGATTGTCCTCGCCAACCAATGTCGCTGCGATGGGTGATTCGGGCATATTGGATCGGATGGGCGTCAAGTCCGCGGTACTGTACCATCGTGAAAGAAGAATGAAACATGGAGGGGAATGAGAGGAAATGAGAGCGTACCTGATAACCTTGTTTTCGCTCTCTCCGAGTCCGAGAGCACCGAGGTCGACGTTTTCGAGAAATTCGGCGACAGCCATGAGATTAATGAGGCAGTAACTTTCTTCGCCGCCAAAGGATTGGTTGCGAAAACGTTGTGTGAACAACAGGTGTGATACCAGCCTATGTGGGTTCGCTTTAACAACAGAAAAGATGAGTATTGGGAGGAGGACGTCGCCAGAGACAGGTGAAGTCGTCGATTCAGACGAGGGAGGTAGTTTGAGCGTAGTTGGTCCTTCGGGCGAGGCAGATAGTTGTATCGTAGGTATAAACGGGCTATGCTTCTCTGTTGATTCTAACGGTGAAACAAGGACGGAGGTGACAGGTGTGGGTTCACTAGCATCCGTAGAGTCAGGACGCAATGCTGGATCCTTGTTGGCATCGTCGCGACTTTTCAGGCGGATGGGAGGAATTTCCGAAAGACCATCTGTACCATATCAGCATCGGTCCGTATACATAACCTCGACCACTGACCAACGACAAGCTTGTTGGCAGAAACCAACGCAGCCGCTTTTTCACGGGGTGAACGCGCAGTAGAATCCAATTGCGCCAAGGCTAGAATACAAGATGAGAACGAAAAACTAAAACTAGAACGGGCCTTACTTTGTCCACACGTGCGGACGACCGCATCGACCTCTGCGTGGTTCGCGTCACCAATGTCAATGTCGAGATGTTCCAGACCTAGATCCAACATGTTCAATGCAGCGATTCGACTCGATAGCGCTTCGTTGTGAGATGCATCATCAGAGCTCGATGGAATGAATAGCCTGTGTATATGTCTCGTGTGAGCAGAGGGGCAACCCAAACATCCACACTTGCCTGTCATAGAGAAGCGTACATAACGTGGACTCGATCGTCTCGAGGACGTCGCGAATCTGTGCTTCATCCGCGTCGTCCTCCACTGCATCTCGGGTATCATTCGTATCCAACCCGTCCGTCTGCACGCGGTCGTGATTCCCATCCCTCAACTCCGCTTCGACTGCTTTGTAAAACGATTGGAACTTGTCCGTCAATTCGTCTGGCTTGTCGAGTGCCCCATTGACCGCATACACGAGCCTATTCGGGTTTCCGCCGATATCCTGCAACTTTTTCTTGCCAGCAGGGACTCTGACAAAGGGAAAGTATGGAAGGGAGAAAGCATGAACGCGTTCGACGAGCCAGGGAGGTTGGTCGTTGAGTGCAATGGCAATCTCGCCTTTGAGTGCGCTGATGATTCCGGTTGCAATGTCCGTCTTGGAAAGGATGGTGTCGATGACAAAGGCAGAGATGTCAATAGTAGCGTCAACGTCTGTGGGTGGGGGAGCAGTCGGTGTTGGTGCCGTGACCGTGGTCGTAGGAGGGGGCGGCGTAGAGGATCGGCCAAAGAGAGAGACAAAGGAGAGCCGGGAAGAGGACGATGCTTGTGCACCGCGTATGCCTGGCCGGGGCGGCAAGGGTGGTTTGGTCGCTCTGGAAGGGAGTGGTAGTGATGCACTGTATGCAGAGACCGTGAACGAGGGGTAGGAGGACTCGAGGGGGTAAGCGGGCAGAGGTGGCAGGGCATCGAGCACTGCGGTATGTGAAACGGAGGGCGCGAAAAGGCTCTGGAATGGCTTTGTAGACCTGTGCAAGCTGGAACGAAAGGTCAGAGTGTCACTGCACAAGAAGAGATCAGCGATGCGGGCTGTTCGTGATGAGATGATGACAGACTTGACAAGGTAGCCACGCAGACCAGACAAGGTGACCACGGCGGTGTGTTCTCTGGACGCGACATCACACAAGATGACATGGTCCTGTACGAACTCGGGTGTGATCAGCTCGTGGGCTGAGCTCGGCTCTGAGGGGAGGAGCAACGTCGCCTACAAGCGGTGAGGGGCGCAGTCAACACGGCAAGGACACATACCCTTGCTTTGGTGAGCGCGTTCCATATCTCTGACCAGTCGTCAGAAGTGTCCCCCTCGTATGCGATCTTGTTGAGAATGGCCCAACCAACAGAGGTCGTATCGAGGCCAATGTGTTGTGCAACCGCCTTGAGGTTCGCGAGCTGTGGCTTTCCACTGCCCTGCGGCACCGGAGGAGGGCCCGTCGTTGTCTGCCGTTGTCTGGGTGTGTAGGGGACATACTTGGCACCGTCCAAGGCTGTGGGCGCGGACGAGGCCGGGTTGAGGAGGGGGTGGACTGTGAGCGACTCGCGCGAGGGTGTCCGTGCGATGTTGTGTGGTCTTCCAATGGACGCCGATGGAAAGTCGCGTCTGGCTGTCATGACGAGCGTCGTCGTCGTCGTCGTCGTCAACGATGAGCACGATGGATTTGATGGACATGCAGTTCAGCACTTGGCATGATCCAGCATGGCCACTGCCCGCACCCGCAAACCAAACCCAGCCCACGTCGGCAAGAACGGCTTTCGTGAGGCGGACGGTCTCCCCGTCGACAAGGACAGCCCAGACGACATTGCGCTCAGAAATGCCCGCTTTGCGCAGTACATCCTCGCCACCAAGGGTACCCGTGTTCCATCGTACGTCCTCGTCGCCAACAACGACCTCGCTGAGCCCATCCAGGCGCGAAACTCTCCGCAAGCTTGGCGCGTCCAAGTCTGCCCCAGCCGACACCGTCGACAGCGTCACCGAGAAAATCAGACAACTCAAAGAAGAACACGCAAAGGACGTCGAGAATCTGCTCAAGTTCCAGCTCTCAGAGTACCACCAAGAACTCATCGACCATAAAGCCTCGCATGATGTCTCTGCATACATGGACATTGACGAGTCCTACCCTGACCAGGTGGAATTCAAAAGGGCACTCGAGGTCTGCCACTCGGTTCTCTGCAATGGCGTCCACTGACATCGATAACCAACAGAACCTCGACAAGGAGGTCCTCAGGATGGACCGTTTCAAGCGCGACGCGGACGATGCACTGTCCACCCTCCGATACACGCACCTCAAGATGTTGATACACCTCATCAAGAAACGCCACTTTCTCAAGGCGCAGGACAAGGCAGGACGTCAGAAACGCGATGCATGGTTTCCACAAACAGTGCAGCAGTACCAGCGGATTACAGAGCGAGACGTCCAGCTGCGGGTGGCACGGCTCCTGTCGAGCCCAACAACAGAGCAAGAAAAGATGATGGATGAGTTTGGGTGGCCTTACCGAACCGTGCAGCCGCTCCTGTCGGTCTATAGGACAAACGTATGTCCACTTGCTTCATCTTGACGTCGGGATGGTCAATCTGATCTTGATCCAGGTGATATTCAAGAATGAAGTCAACAGTGCGATGAGCGGCTTGTTCGTGTCTGATCCCCGACGCAAGGGAACAAAGGACGGTCCCATATACACGCGTTTTGAACCTGTATCGTGATGAAACCATGTTATTTTACATTTCGTAGTGATCTACACTCGAGCTATGCGGCAGTGCCCCTGCGGAGGCTGTTCGATGGTTGCGATCCCGGTCTCGTAATTTACAGCTCGTCCAGTTGGCCAATACTTAAATACATTCATGACCAGCTCACTCGTCATCACTCAGTCCTCACCATGGCACCTCCTGGTCGCGGTCAATCTGCTCAGAACACCCACAACGATGTCTCGGTCATCGTACATAACCTCATCCGCGACATGAAAGGACTCGAGGCCGCCCTCCACCGCTGGAGTGGTGCCCAAGCATCTCCAGAAGACGTCAGCGACTGCTACGTCCAGTTTGGCGTCGAGTTCAACGCCGTCGTGCGCGCCTTTGAGGGGTACAACATCCCCACAAGGTATGCCACTCAGCTGCGACATCCCCCACCGTGTTGACGACGCCGACAGCGATCTACACACAATCCCAACCCAGCTGCGATCTGTGCTCGAAGAGTGTCTGGGAGAGGATCCATCGCCCATCGCGTTGGATCGGTATCTCCCTGACATACGACGGCTGTTGGGCGAACTCCTACAAGGCTTGAGGGCAAAACAGCCCGCGTGGCGAAATGCTACATCATCCAGTCGGTAGTGCCCTCCGTGTGGGACGCACAGGTGGACTGGCTCTGCCTTGATTTGGTATGGTGGTGATGGGGTACGCCAGCCCGGACCCTGAGCCCCTTTTTGATGTTGTTATCTATCGCACTAGAAGTACGTCGGAAATCTTAATTCACGTTGCGCGTTTTTTCATACTTTACTTTGCCTTGTATTATGGACGAGTCGATGTAACCAGTTCTGCACGAGACCCATGAGAGAATACATCCAGATAGAGTCATCAAACATCACTCGGAAGTTCCGCTACGCACTCAACCTCGACAAACGCACCCAAGGGAAGGGCAGCAACTCCGACGCACGTCCTCGCAGGACGACTTGCTGGGTCCGGAAAATACTAGAGAGAGAATAGTCATCCGACACCCATCATCATCAAAAATGGCACACAACACACCTGCAGATATATCTCGTTGAAGACGTCGAAATCGCGGGCAAGGTAGGTCAAATATACATTCACTTTGACAACGTGCTCGAGGCCAGATCCAACCCCCTCAAGGAGCGCTTTCACATTGTCGAGGGCGGCTTTCTGGAAGTGGTATAAATCAAGGTCGCATAAACGACGAAGACAGACAACACACCGCTTGTGTCTGTATCCCCCCAATGATGTTGTATTCTTCATCGCATCCAATGCTTCCAGACAAATATACAGTTCCGTTCGATATAGATACCTGGGCTATGATGGAAATGAATCAGATGGTCAAAGATAGGGGATAAAAGAGACAAACAATAAGCAGGAAGAGACGGGATAGTGCCAGGGATGTTGTTGATGAGCTTTGGCATGGTGGTAAAAGGAAAGAAGAATGGGGATGAAGCGAACAAACCGTTTGGGTATTTCTAGAAACCCCTACTTGGAATGACAGCAGAGAGGCTGTGGCAGATTATCTTGGTGTATCACCCGACACAGGGGAACGTAATGGCAATCCCCGCCATCGAGACGCATCTAGAGCCCACTAATCTCTACAAACCTGGGGAAATAAACAGGCTAGATTCCTAGTACCGACTGAGCAAATGCCTTGATCGGACGTGTCGGCCGAAAAGTAAGCCGCAGCGCGTCCGACAAAGACGTTTCCGTTTCCAGAGGTGCTAGAGAATGTAACGCACTCCTAGTGCCCTGTGTAAAATTCAGTGGACGGCATTCTCTTTGGAATATACGGCTGAGTGTTTGGACACCGGGGACTTTCCGACTCGTGACGCTGGCATCCGCAGTACCAGGCGTGGTACAGGTACACTTACCTATGACTCTGAGGCATCCCATTTACTTCTGTCTGACAGGGCAGTCTTTGGCGAGGTCGGTTGGGTTGAATGCCACAGGACGACATCTAGTTAATTTTCTGAAAGCTGGAACTCAGCCGTATGAACGTGCGAGGCTGACGTTGAACGTAGCGACCTTGAATCGCAATGACTTCTGGTTTCCGACCATGTAGTAATCGCCCACGACACAGGCCTATGGCTTTCGCGCCCAGCTGTGTTCCAGGAGGACGCGAGTGAGGTGTTCTGTCTGTGTTATAGTTCCGTACAGGTATTGAACAAGGTTTATTCGCCGACTCCGAGTCAGAGCGCAACTACCATATTTACTAAAACATGAAAATAAGGGAAGAACAAGTTGTAGACATTTACGGTATCAGCGAAATTCCCAGTCCTTCATGGACTGTCCTACACCAGAGGCGCACCGGACGACGAGGCTCTCCACCGCGCCCACTGTGCTCGTGTGCAGAGGGGCATGGAATGGGGCAAAAGCTTCAAACCCGGCTTGGTCCCACTTCGTCATGACTTATGCCCGTGTCTGGCTCTGCCTCCTCTTGGACTTCCGTTCCAAATTCCGTCTCGACATCCGCCGATATCGATGAGGCCGCAAACCTGACTATGCTACGGGTAGCATTCGGTTGTGCATTTGAGTACACACCGAATCCAGCGTCATTTCCCCGCCAGCGATTCTTCATATCATGTTCATACAACTCCCATACGGCAATCATGAACCGAGGCATGACTGGGCACACAGTCAAGTAGCTGAAGTTCTCCATGAGGAGGGCCGCGGTGTGTGTGGACGCAGACCCGTTAACAACTGCGTTGACCACGCTCACGATCCGGAGCATATTCCTATGTTCCGGGAACCGTGTTTTGAGTAGCTCGGGTTTGTGGGGACTGCAAGACGTACGCGATGAAATAAACAAGCCCATCTCTCGCAAGTAACTTCATGTACTGGTTGGGCTGCCACTCCTTCGTTGCTCTGTACATCTCAACCGAGTCCATCCCAGTTTTGGCAAGAGCGAGGATCAGGACCAGGCCTCCAAGAACAATTTGAATACTCAGAGAACACCAGACAAGGAAAGATTTCTTTTCAAACGTGTAATCGCAAAATGCGAAATCGAGGACACGTGCAATGGTGACTGTAACAGCCGCATGCGGTCAAGTCCTTTGAACAAACAAATTGAGCTTCTTTAATACACACCTGACAAGGTTGTATTGGGATTGTCATAGAATGCACACGAAATTATTCCGACAATGATCTGTATAACGAAAAGGAATAGCAGGGAATAGAGGATTGTCCTTGATCGATTCCACATTGCGTAGACGCGGAGAATCATCACAACTGTAATCAAGTAAAGATGAAGAGAGCGCAAGTCGCGAGAGAATGGCCACGTACTGTCAATGGCCCCTAGGGACACTGGAAGTGACCAAGAAGCTGAGATAAACACGACCGTGCCTTTGAAATGTTCAAGCTTCATTCCAATGTCGCTAACGATTATGGGTCAGCGGGCTTACACCTATTCGACTATCAGAATGAGTGCTGTCCTGTAGTCAAACCCGAATACATACGTCTATCAGATCATGACCGTTAGCGAGTAATCATTAAAGTCGGAAAACTGACATTCAATGTACCGGACAAAAAGGTGGTGCCAACTGTAGGCGTCCATCGTGAGTATGATTGAACTCAGTTCCGTTTGAATACACACCAAGTGCATAGATACTTTTGAAGAATTGAGTGTTGAGAACATCGTCCAACTTTCAAACAAATAACCATAGACATACATGGACCAGTATAGGCCAAAGTAACGGATCTATGAAACTCATCAGTTAGAACCTCCCCACACTCCGCAAGGCATTAAACGCACACAAATGAATAGTGTAGAGACACGCGTCCAAGGTCTGCACTGTTGAACTATCAGTGGTACAGCGGTTGATTTATAACCGACACCAGTCACCCAAACATATTCTACCTTGAAAGGCCATCAAACGGGAAGATAGCAGAGTAAAAAGCGACATACCTCTCTCGAAAAAGTAAGAACTGCGATGGTTGTATTGCAGAGGTGAGAAGACAAGTGCAAGATCACGACAACTCACCAAAATCATATACGAGAGCAGTGACCACTGCGACTACGAGGGCTTATAAGATTAGGGCATAGACTAGGGGTATAAATGGCCATACGACACGTATAATCACTTAGCATGAGGAGCTCCAAGGTAGATTGTAGGTCGTAAGGCATGGTTTAGGCGAGAGAGACAGCTGTTTGACCAGTTTATAATAAACCAGACGATTCGTCAAAGGCCGGGCATGCCTAACGGTTATATGCCCTACCCGTTTCAATTGGTCGCTTCGGGACCTGTTTGGAACTAAATAGAAAATAGGGTTCTTCCCCAGGTGTTCAGTGCCAAGCGGAGTAAGGATGGGAAGGAGGCTGCGTACGGCAATACGAGACTGCGTTTATTATGACACAGTGAACAGGTATCCCGGGGGTTGATAGTTTTCGCATTCGATAATCACCAACACAAATGCAGCCTAAACCATCAACATTCGAGTAGCCAAGATCAAATTCGCTTACTCGAGGACAGTGGCTAGATCCTGGAAGAACTCTTTCATTCCTTGATGCCTGCAGCCACTATGGGCGCCTGCAAGCGCCATCAGCATGTCATTCCATGTCATGGATCCGGTTCTGACGATATACATACTCTTTGAGCACTCACTGTGCCAGGAAAATATTGTAATATTCTAGAATATATGGGGTGGCGCTTCGCCACCTAGTCTAGGGCTACCTCATCGTGGGAAGCCGGAGGGTAGCACGGTCACCGGTGTGCCGTGTGCGTGGGATCAATCGATCACTGGGGGTGGAAGGATCTCGCCCTTTGCGAACATGGCAGTATACTTGCATCGGCAGCCTGTTCTATTGTCCTCGAAGGGTCTTTCCCCGGCGCGAATTAGGATATGCTTCAGTGCTCAGGACCGCTTCAGAGTACCTTCAGAGTGCTTCCTGAGATCGTCGGCTAACCTAGCCGGTTTCCTGAAGTGCTCTCTGTAGAATAAGTCGGAGAATGACTTGGGGAGAATTGATGATCATTGATCCAGAGAAACCAATGGGCCATGGAGGGCGTTTCCAAGGAGCGGTTCAAGTACACCACAAACCTCCAGTGCGGCCCCCACACCATTCCCCGCATGCGGACGGGACTATTAACAGACGGACGGTAAAATAAAACAATCTACCAAATTGTCCTATTTTTACTATTTGATCCCTCAAACCCTATTTGCACTCACTTCGCCAGTGCTGCCAGGTTCGGAACCGTGATCAGGCCTCTGAACTGGGTCAGGTCCTGCCTCGACATCTGCCAACGAGGTTGCAGGCCTGACCGTACTGCGAATTCCGTTTGGTTGTTCAGAGTACACCCCGAATCCGGTGTCAATTCCTCGCCAGCGGTCTTCCATGTCACGATCATACAACTCCCGAACGGTAATGATGAACCGAGGGATGAGAGGGCATATGGTCAAGTAGCTGGCGTATATCAGAAGGAATGCTGCGGTCTGGGTGGCAGGCCCGCTTAGAATCGCGTTGATCACGCTAAAGACTCGAAGTAGATTCCTATATCCCGGTGAAAGTCGTCAAGTTAATTCGTAACGGGTGTGCAGGACGAAGGAGACGTACACGATAAAGTAAATAATCCCGTCCCTCGTTAATAGCTTCAGATACTGATTAGGCTGCCACCTCTTCGTTGCCTTGTACATGTCTATCGAGTCCTTTAATGTCTTGATGACAGCGAACATCAAAAGTAGGACACCGGTAACGATATTGACACCAAGAGAATACCAGACTATGGCTGAGCTTGACGACTTGTACGCGTAGCTGCAAACCGTGAAGTCAAGGACTTGGTTAACTGTCACTGGGACAACGAAAGAGAATGCGATTCAGACACCAGATCAGATTGACGCCATACTTCCACTACACACCTGATAAGTTTGTATTGGGATTATCATAAATCCCGACAGTAACCAATCCAAGGATGATTTGCGATGTTACAAGAAGCAATAGGATGTATAGAATAGCCCTGGATCTATTCCACATTGCATAGACTCGCAGAATCATCACCACTGTGATCAAAGCATAGTGAAACAATACGAATATCGTAAACATGGCAACTTACAGTCGATGGCTCCAATAAACACTGGAAGGCACAAGCAAGCGAAGAAATACATAATAGCACCTTTTCAAGATTATGATTCATTCTGGTATTGCGCTCGAGTCGATGCACGTACACCTATTCGCGTGAGTATAGTGGTATATTCTAGTTGAACGTGGACATACATCTACCGGAGTTTGGTCAGTGACAGATTGTATAAATTTTGAAAAACTGACTTTTACTGTGCCAGACAGAAAAGTGGTTGCATCTGTGAGCCTCGTTTATCAATACAAGCACAACCTTGAACCTGAGAAGACATACCAAGCAAAAAGGCCCTGGGGAAAGAATTTTAAGGACATTGTCTGACCTGCATATCAAGAATCGGAGACATACATAGACCAATACAGACCGAGATAACGTATCTATCCAAACAATCAGTTTGAACCATAGAAAAATCCTTCAAGCGCTCAACACACAATAACGTATAGGGTGGAGACGCGGGTCCATTGTCTACACTGCAGGGTCATCAGAGATACAACACGAATCAACTGATACCAAATGACGCCATTACCCAAACATAGTCTATCTTGTAGGTCAGAGTCAGACCAGAAATACGAGGCGAGTGCTGAACAAAGTACCTCTCTCGGAAAGGTAAGGACTGAAACGATTGTATTGCAACGTAAGAACGAAGGCTGGCACATAATCAGGGTACTCACCATAATCGTATGCGAGAGCGGTGACCACGATGACTGCCAGAGTTTGTAAGATTGGATTATGAACCGGGGAATGGTGTGAACAACTGTACGGCATGTATAGCCATCCATCTGGAGTAGCTGAAGAACAGACTGAAGGTCGGAGGACATCGCGTAGAATCAAGTGTCTTCCTTCGTCACGTTAAAACCTGGGCAAGACAAGCAGAAGAAAACAGTGTAAGACGATTCGAGAGCGCATTTTTTATCACACTGAGCAACACCAGCAAGAATATAAAATCTTCCGCGGGCTAATGGTTTTAGCCCCTTTTAATCGCTGCCACAACAACAGCCTAAATCTTTGGCGGAAGGGCCGCCGCCATTCGTTGGCTATGGCAACCCTGGAGAGCCTACTTTCTTGCATCCCCTCGTGCCTGCCGTCAATGCATCGTAGGTAACCCCAAGCGTAAATCTTCATGCCGATCGGCCTGATACACTTGTTCCTGATCTGTAAACGTACAATGGAGGGATGAGAAATATTCCGAGAACCGCACAATGGGGTAGTGAGCGCTTTACCGCGTACCTACAGCCTATATCTCATCCTGAGAAGTCGTAGAAGTCGGGCAGATAAGCCATCACTATTTGCAACTTTATCCAAAACTGTAATCAAGAAGGGTATTAGCATGTATAGCCTATCGCTAAAGGTGCAGTGCAGCTGCCAGGAAATTGTCCACTGAACGACATGAGTGCTGCGGTAGCCCAGGGAATGGGGATTGGCCTGGAGGGATTTACACTGCAGAAAGGCGTTTTTACACAAATCTAACCGCTCGCCCAAACGCAAGAGTAATCTTTGGAGTTGAAGGGTTTCCTGAGTCCGTGAGTCCGTGTCCATGTACGCTTTCCAGTTTTCAAAGCGACAAAGGAGCGGTAGAGAGACTGGGGACCTCAACTGACAGTTCCACGTCCATCGTCAAGGGAGGTGTCCATTACGTCGCTCATTCAAACTCCGACTGGGCCAGCTGTACTACCAAATGTGTCAGTGCCATGTTGCTCTTCCACTTGAACACCCACTGCCATATGTGTAGATGAGATTGGAGCGCTGGAGGGCCATGGAGTGGCATATGGACAAGCGCATCTTGTGGACCTGGTCAGTGCCACGCCCAGAGTATCCATGGGTTCTACACCGCAGCCAAAGGTTCGGTCAGCGCACGCAAAGGATAGCAGACTATGGACATACTCATTTTCCAGACGGCGTGAAAGACTAGTCCGGTCAGGCAAATCTAGTGGCTATATATACAGCCATGAACAAAGGTTCTCGAAGACAAAGGACACGGTGCGTACGTGCACTCGGCTGCCAGGTGAAAGCAATCTCAAAGACACCATGGCAATCCGCTGAGCACAATGGGTGAGTGCACAATGGAATCGGAATGTTGCAGATCGCGAATGCTGTGTGATCTTGCAATAGCCCGATAGGCTGGAGGACCCTACGAATGCTCGTCATCCAACACTGCTCGCCCATTGTCGCATCCTATGAACCAGTCCTCAACATCTGTTATCTTGGCATGAGCTTGAACCTCGCCAGACGTCTGCAACTTTCGTTTGCACCAATATCCCCATTTCGAACCGGCCAAGAAAGACTTTACAGATGCCAATCGTACATAAACAGATCTCCTACTTTGAGCCACGTCAAGGATGAATCAGTCAATTTTTAGAACCGTAACGAGCACCAAGAACATTTTCCAGGTGTGCCTTGATTTCTATGATCAAATACATCAGCGATCTCCTCGATTAACCACGATCACGGCGGTACAAGGACGTACGGAGTGCGACATGCTTCGAGTGGAATCGACACATGGCCAAGTTTCCAACCAAGCACCAGATGCCAGCGAGCGCATTACCCGCCTTGTGGGGATCACCTATCTCCCGTGCCACACCATTGAGCTCACCATCATCGTCGAAACCCCAAATGGGCCGAATATCGTGCAAGTCTGCGTCTTTGATAAGGTCGACGAATGCGTACCGCATATCGGTGTAGCTATGACGACAATCGGTCATCAGATCATCACCCGAAGTGGGAGAAAGATAAACCCGGTTGCAAAAACGACAACATCAGTCTCCAGTGTAGAACCATCTTTAAACAACAATCCTGATGATGTGAATTTCTTAATTGGACCATCACTTTTTAACTTGATCTTCCCATCGATGATGAGCTGAGAGGCACCAACGTCTGTAATGGATTGATATGTTTGCTCGTACCAGGAAGGACGAGAGAACTTGCCGAAATAGTACCCTCCTGCCTTACCGAATGCCAAGCGCAGGGGGCCAGAATCATATTCACCCATGGTAAGCTTGAATCCAACTCTACGGAGGCCATCAAGAAGTTCCCTTGGGTATACGCTACATTTCTGTACACGGAAATAATGTGATGGACATACTTGTCAACCTCGGCAACTTCCTTCGTAATACGTTGGTTTATAGCTGTGATAACTTGATTCGGATACGAAGCATTTACACGATCGGCGACATCAGTTGGCGGACCACCTTCCCAGTAAGGTCCTTGGATGCAGGATCCATCAGCTGTGAAAGCGGATCAGAGAATGGAAGCCACCTAGAAAACGTGGGATCCCCTCTTTCGTCGACATGACATATGTTGGACCCCGCTGGATCATTGTAACATCTTATGAGAGATGTGAACCAGTGGTACCCGGTGACGATGAACACGATTCACCAACGCCATACTCGACGTAATCAGCGCAAATGTCATGAGCTGATCGTCATAAGCTCTGTGAACATCAGGATTGATAGTTAGCCGTACCTGAAGTACAAGAGCCGACAACGGCCACCTTCTTTCCGAAATGATCTGTCGCATGATTGTGTTCGACCGAGTGTAAGATCTGACCCTTGAATTCATCCTATCCCAACAGTTGGCAGGTTGGTTTTTTATCCGTTTTGTTCAACGCTTACCTGTCCTGGAATGTCAGGGATTTTGGGTCGACCGCTACCTATACCGAGTGCCAGTATGACGTGGTCTACCTTGAAAGTTCGCTTCCGTCCGTCATCACGTTCAACCAGAACAGACCAACGTTTCCCGCTGTCGCCTGTTTCTCGTTCAATGGAAGAAACAGTTGTCGAGGTCCATACATTCAACTCTAGCGAGTGGGCATAGGACTCAAGCCAATCTGCCAATTTCAAGGCCGGAGTGTAGACAGGCCATGAAGGTGGGAACCTGAAAACGGCCGATCGCACGGCAAGAAATCCCCTTGACCAAAGAACGCACTTACGGCAAGTAGGGCATGTGATCATACCCTACGATGTGATAAGAGGAACATGAACAACGAGATCGAGATGACGGACTCACACACTGGGTCGTGCAAGCAGAGCGCAGCGTAGCGTTTTCGCCAATTGTCCCCTATCCTTTGGTGTCGCTCGATGATGAGCGCGTTGACTCCGAGCATCTTGAGACGTGCGGCGGCGTCCAGACCACTCTGTCCCCCGCCGACTATGACCACGGCGGGTTCCTCGTCAAGAAATTCTCTCTCCCTCTCACGCTTGGCTGCCCATTTACCACGGTCTGGCTCAAAGTTCCTCAGCGGACCGATCTGTTCTGGGAATCCCTTCAGATCCTCGAGATTCGTATAGACTACATGTGCCTTCCATGAACCATCTGGAAGAGGGACGAGCCTGAATACACCGGAAGCATGGCCCACATTGGTATCGAATTTGAAGAACGCCTGAATCCATGCGATATCTTCAAACGGTCGCTGAAGCTCTATGCTGTCCTGACGAAGAGAAAAGCTATCCAGTTGAGGGTTAAAGACGCAAAGTTGGTCTTGAAGGAACTTGGACACCGCGTTCTTGCCATGAAAGGTACGGAAGTCCCAAGTAAGGGAAAGCATATCCCGCCAAAAGACACCATCGAGGAATAGATTGACGATGCTCGGTACGTCTTTGAGACCAATCGCACTGACAAACTTAGAGAACCAGTCGTTCACGATGGCCTCTACACCTAGGTTTGGATCAACAGTGCTACCAAGATGATGGAGAGTGGGAAGGGCGGGTAAAGGAATTGAAATGGCCATGATGGAGGAAGAGAGGACCAAGGCGCAGAGCGATAATCAGCCCGTGTTGCTCCGATTGTATGTAACTCGTTAGTAACACAGCTATTCTGATGGAATATTGCACACCCTGGAATTGTTTACTATCTGGAGCAAGGCTTCGATTACGATTGTTGACATGATGACTTTCTTATCCTTGTAACACTGATGCGCTCAGGAATATTGGACACTGGGGTATCCTTTCTGATGCGTATTCACGGCCTGCAACGCATCACAAAAATAGCCAAATTCTGAGATGGCATGACGGCAAGAATGAGGTTGATGAATGCGATGAGTGCGTGAATGCTGTGTCACTGTCATTGTCGCCATTGAGGGGCGCAGTTGTCGGTTTTAGGTTATCACAACTGGCGGATAACCAGATTGTACTATTACCTGGGCGTCAAAATCGAATACTCCAAGATGATCAATACCGCTAGATGAAGGAAAGTTGGCCAGCGCCGACAACAGAGAAGTGTACTAGCATGTCACGAAGAAAAGGGTCAGACTACTGTGAAGTAAATAATCATTCGTTTATGCATGTCTATGATAACGTGCAAGATATCATGCCAGCCACGTCTCCATATACTCAAGGCCAGCCATCTGGACAGCGTACACCGTCTTGTCCACTTTACCACTCTTAGTGAGCATGTCCGAAGCGTGAAACGCATCGCTCTCATAGATGGGTTGGGTGGTTGTGTTGGCCTTGTCGAGACCGTCTGCAGAGACAGTCGCCTCCCGCCAAGGGTCGCCTAGTGTGCGTGATAAGAATCGAAAGAGACAACTGCTGGATACGTACGAAGACCGTTTGCAAAGAATAGTCTATCCACATTAACATCCCAGCCTTTGTATTTGCTATTCACTTCAGAGACAGACGGTGACGGAGGCGAAGAGAACTTGTCCGGGAACATGTTCACACATTGCCTCTGTCGGACATAATCAGAATATATCCTTCCTGCGTGAGAACACAAGGGAACGCACTTCTAGGTATATGGGTTGTAGAATCCGACTGACGATCGAAGGCTGACCAGGGGGTGGACTTTCTGCATAGGCT